>CM053502.1:73939085-74195864 GCA_028627145.1 Eidolon dupreanum | reverse complement strand
ATGATGAAATGGAACATGACATCAACCTTTTTTTTTGCAGGATCAGGGAGTAAATTTAAATTATTAGCATTCTCTTTATTGGCTCATAACAAATAATACAGTTTAATTACCTTATTGAGATAAATTCTTGTGAATCAACAATGTGCTAGATTATAAAGAGGTTCTCATTAAATAGACACCCAAGACAAATATTGAGAGATGATTACAATTTGGCAGAAGTTTTATTTTAAAAAAAGGAACTGTGAAGTATGGTTATAATGATTTTTTTTCTTATTTATGTTAGAGTTAGTGCATAAGTCTTAAAAGATGAGGGTAAAAATGGTGCATTGAAATGGAAAATTCGACTCCTTACTCTATGTTCAGAGGAAAAGCATTCCTGAAAGTTTAACTTGTCCAAAAAGTGAGTGATTTATTTTTTGCTCATTTTGCATTTATCAAATTACTCTGTTTCTTAAAACAGGATAGTAATATCTCCACCCAATATGAAATTAGAAAAGGGAAAATATTTTTTAAAAATTTATCAAATTGGTATGTTATGTTACTGATTTTCAGTGCAGTCTTAAAATTTACATTCTTCCCAAGACATCATTCTCTTCTCTTATTTTTAGTTAAGTGGGATAATCCACCTCTCTCTTTGCTGGTCTATTAGAAGATCCATTAGAAGTGAATTCCTTGTCAGTCATTCCAGTTAAAAAAATCTATTGATTATCTATGACTGTATGCCATGAACTGCACATGTTAGTGGGAGAAAATATAACAGCCCCTGCTTTCACATTGCTAATGTACTGAAAAGTTTTAGAAACGAGCACAGAAGTAATCACAATTCACTGTTAAAATTCTATGGTAGGAATAGAAGGTGCAGCAGGAACACAAGAATTTTACCCAAAAGTAGAAGGGCCATGATCTTTCTCTTTAAAAATTTGATTTGCATTCTTTATTAATTTTAAAATTATACAAATTGAATAAATTAAATTAAAAACCTTTAAAATTATGAAAGTTGGCTGTTATCATATACGTTAATGTTTTGTGATCTCATTTTTTTTGCCTTCTTGCTTGACTCACAAATCCTTCTTTCTGCAACTTTTTCTTCCTTATCACACCCCAACTGATGTTTACAACCTAGAATACATCTTTATTTTCTTATGCTCAAATAATTGCACACAAACACATATTTACACACATTTAAATATAACATGTACAAATGTAGGAGGTTTTGATCATTGGATTATGTAGAAATAGGATTATAGGAATATGGGATATAATATAATTGATCTGATCTTAGAATTTGAACTAGGAAATTTATTCTCAGGCCATTTAGCCTGGAATAATCTCTGATACCTTTTTATTCATTCAAAAAGAATAAATAATGCTCAAACTATTTTTAATCATTGCTAATACTAGTAATTAAAAAGAGAAGAGCTTGTTCCTCCTTCCCCCGATCTGTTGTTTATACTTTGACTGAAATTATTGATTGTATTTACATTTTCTAAAAATTATCTAAATAAGTGGTTTTGATACTTCTGAAAACAGGTGGGGAAGAAACATGAAATTTAGCAGGGCTATATCTTCTTAGACAGATGGCAATGGTATCTTCCTTGATCAGGATTATGGTGCTCAGATTTAGTTGTGTCTTACCAGTGACTTGTTGCTCTTCGTACTAATTCCCATGATAACTTCTAAGCTTACTTGAAGGTGAATAGTTTATTCGTCCACTTCTTTAAGACCATCTGTAACATTTTCAAATCTTCAAAATGATCCACTCATATGCCAGCCCAGTGAAGTCTTAACCCTGTCCTCCTTCTGATCTCAGATGACAGGGATGTAGGGGGTAGAAAAGCAAGCTTAAATGACAATCACCTTGTCATTTCGGGATAGCCTTGGGTTCTTTGCAGAGCTTTTTTAGAACCAAAACTTTCATATACTGTGTATAATTTGGGCCTCTCATTTCTGGGTCCCTGGTGGTCAATTACATAGCTAATAATCCAAAGAACATTTTGAGAGAGTTCAGAGCAAATTCATTTTATTCTCAGGCTATTGGTGCCTCTACCAGCAGTAAGAATTTTTGGTAGAATGCTAGTTGTTAGAGAAACTTCCAACTCCATCCAGTAAATTCTTTACAAATGGTTCTCAGAGAGCAGCACAGATTGTGCAGGAATTTGGGTATATGGGTTATTTGGAAAGAGACTGAGAGAGGTGTGCGTGTGGTGGGGGAGGGTGGAGATAGAAGATGTGGGGAAGAAAGGGAGGAAGAGGAGAAGGGAAAGGATGAGGCCCATCCAAAATATCAGCTTCCACTGGGGTAGAGAGAATCTCTCTGGATCCTGTGGTTGTGGGGATGGTAAGAGTCTTCAGTTTAGTTTTGAAAATGACGTGAGTTAAGAGTGGAGGCAGAAAGCACCACAATTGGGGTGGTCCAGAGGAAGCTATAAGATTCAAGGGATGGTCTGATAGGGTAAAACAGTTATTAGAACGAAGAACTACTTTTGGGCTGCTTGAGGGAAATTCCTGAGAAGACATAGGCTGGTGCCTTTTTGGTGGGGATCACTTAGCCCTCAAAAACACATGCATCCCACTTCTGCCAGTCATTTAGACTATAATGAATCCAGGTAATTAATGCATTATGAAATTGACCATTGATTTTTGTGAAGGTAGATGTTACAAATAGAGTCTCTTGGAAGTTGGTTGTTTCCTTGAGACCAGCAAAAAGTAGTCAGATAGAAGGTTTACAGTTGATAATTCTTTTTTCTGTAAGTTGGGTTTGTAAGATAAAATTGGGAAAAAAATTTCCAGCATCCTTAAAAATTGATTTTTAATAACTTTATAATTAAGGCTATTTGTAAATTTCCCTTCTTAATATTTTCTTTCCATGAACCCATTTTTATGGTCTTTTGAAGCTTAGAAAGTAAACCTCTGAATGGCTAATGCTATCTTTTGCTTGGCACTCTGGTAATCTTCTTAAGTATGGACTCAGGCTCTGATAGTGTGGTTGTGATAAAGTAGCTTGAAAGAGGTCAAGGTTTTATTTAAATACAAAGTGGGGGACTACTCCAAGTATGATGATCAATTTTCCTGACCAGTAAGGTCTGTTAAGTTTTGGAGGTGATAAGTGGTCACTATCCTTCCCCATATAGGTTCTGAACCAATTGAGATACAGGGTCTGATAAAGATCAGCTTTATTGCCAGTAAGACTTGATTGGAGGGTATAGGATAATGTTGAAGCAAGAAGCAATCTTCTTACTTCTCCTCTTTAAATTGAACTGGCTTGACTAGCCAGTTCTATGCTGAACAGCTGGGGACCTAGAGTCTTCCTGGCAGGTGCAGCCTGCTTTCTACCTGGGGAAGAATGTGTGTGCGCTGTAGGCAAGTGAGACTAGAAGGGGCTAAGGTAAAATACTCAGGATCCCTTCTCAAGTTCATGATTCAGATCAATAACTCCTCACTTGGTGGGGAGCTAGTGAAAGGCAGTGAAACTTACCCAATACTTCCAGAAGGCTGTAGATCCCAGTGGCTCAGCAGGTTGCAAAGGAATAACACCTAACCAGAGCCTGCAGCTCGCTGGTGGAGAGTTGGAAATGTCCGTCACTCTGACCTTGCTTATGTGGCATTTGATCACCATTGTCCATCTGTCTGAGTATTTGAGATAATGATGGTTATGCAGACATAAGTTTGGAGCGATTCTCAGTTCTCTAGTAACAAATGGAAAAATTCTAAAGTTCAGAGAAAAAAATTCTGAGAATGAATCAAAAAATATAATATGAATAATAATTTTAAAGTATTTTTTGAAGCACTTGTCACAGCTCTTTAACGAAGGTTGAGAGATTTAAGAAATAAAAGACCAGTTGTTTTTTTTTTTTAAATCTGGCAATTCTACCTTTAACCCATCAGCATTTTCATCTAAATATGTTATATCTATTTTTTTAAAAAACGGTTTTTGATATATGGCTTATATATCTACAATTCATCCATTTAAAGTGCACAATTTCATGGTCTTTATTATATTTATGGAGTTGTGCATCCGTGGCCACAATCAATTTTAGAACAGTTTCATTATCCCAAGAAGGTACTCAGCACTCCTGAGCTATTTTCTACCCCAGCCTTAGGTAACCTCTTATCTACTTTCTGTCACTATATATTTCCCTATTCTGGACATTTCATATATGTGGAATCATACAATATTTGTCTTTTTGTGTCTAACTGCTTTCACTTTGCATAATGTTTTCAAGGTTCATCCATGTTGTAGCATGTGTCAGAATTTCCTTCCCTTTTTAAAGCTGAAATGTTCCATTGTACATACCACATTTCGTTTATTCATTCATCCGTCAGTGGAAACTTAGTTTGTTTCTACCTCTTGGCTATCGTGAATAATGTTATTATGAACATGGTATACAAGTATCTGTTTGGCTTCCTTTAATTCTGTTGGGTAAATACCCAGAACTGGTATATATTGCTGGGTCATGTGGAACTCCATGTTTAACCATTTGAGGAACTTCCAGGCTTACTTTTAAGCAACATATTTTTATCTGTAATTTTAATTATAAAAAGTGGAACCTACTTAAATCTCTTTCATCCTCCTTGCTTTTCAAATTGGGTAATATTCACATGATGCTGTGAAAACTTTTATTATCTGCCCTCCTACTCCTAATAAAAAGGGTGGAAAAAATGTTGAAATTATCTTTATATAAAATAAAAAGAAATAAAAAGCAGAACAAGAAGGGAAATTCCTTGCAAAATTGCATTAAAAACTGGTAAACGTAGTGCTGAGGAATACTAAAAGTCCTCCAAGTTCAGAAAATTTATGAATTTTCGTGGCCTTGCTTGCTCCTTGATACCAAAACACAGCAAAAGTATTTTTTATAGTTTTGATACAAAACTCCAAGAATCCTTCATGTAAATCTCGACATTAAGCTGTTCTCTCCTTGTCTTGCCCCCTGAATCATTTATTTAAGCGGCAATAATAAAAGGTGTCAGCAATTCAGTTGTAAGCTCTGGAAGATTTCTGTGTGCATTGACCTTTAAGCATTTGCATCTTGACAGGTGAGCGGTTCTTAACGTTTCCTGTGAGATATGGTGTGGCCAAGGGGTCAGGCATGCTAATGATAAAATTACCATTTACCTTTTACCTCGGCAGGCCTAGTTCCTGACATTATAAATGTAAGTAACCTTTCACCTGAAGCTCTCTTTCTTTTGCTCTACTGGAGATTCCATTGGAATGAACATGCTTATGGTGGCAGACTTACAGGAGGAAAAGGACTGAATTTAGTATATATTTTTTCACTTTGGGTTTCTTTTTGGGGATGCCTCTTCCCTCTCACTTGATCTGGATAAAACATTATCTGTTCATGGTGAGGGGGTGGGGGTAGGCCTACGGAGGGGGAGAGGCTTTTGTCATCTTGTATTCTTGACATTTTTGAAGCATGGCATTGCTCATGTTCTTTCTCTAAAGCTGCAGGTATTAATGAGGTTTTATTGGTGGCCTGCTTTCATCTGTAACAGCAGTCTCCTTCCTGCTGATTCCAATAGAATGGCATTTCCCTGCTACTAGATACCGATACGGTTAAGTAATTAGGGACTTGGTGACAATTTACAGAAATGCATGCCTCAAGTTTGTGCAGAAGAAAAATAAAACACAAAGGACACTGGTGATAGAAGGGATCTGAAGAGGCAGATGGCAGTTTTGTCGACTCATAGAAGTTAATGAGAAACGATGTTAATGACAACTTCCCAAGCTTGCAATTTGGTGCTGCATGAACCATATTTTTACATATTTATTGGTTAGTTTTAACTATGTCATGGGATGATCTAATTCTCGATAAATAACATAGCTAAATATCCTGAGACTCTGGACTGGGCTAAAATTAAAACCGGAATGCTTTCATTATTACGTAGTACAGTTCATTATTGAATGTTTACTTTCTGGTGTGTTAGGAGTGGAGAAAACAATAGGGATGGCATAAATGAGGACAGAGGGAGAAAAGAAGGACAGGAAGGAAGGAGAAAGTGAGGGTGAGAGTGGAAGAGAGGGAGGGAGGGCAAGGAGGTAGAGAGAGTGGAACAAAAGAAGGAAGGAAGACAGGAAAGAAGGAGAGAGAAAGAGGAGGAAAGAAAAGAAAGAAGGAAGGAAAGCCTCATTTTCCACCGTTGGTCACATTTTATTTGTGACACACTTCCAGAGCAGGAATCTCAGGTCACTGCACCCTAATAAAAGAGAACAAGAGCTGCCTTGGCCCTGTGGAGTGTCCAGGGGGTGTATGGGTCTCTCATGCATTCTAATCCTAGTTTTCACCTTGGGAGAGATAGATAGTTAAGAAGCCAGAAACCCAGTGATCCCTGACCTCTGTAAAGATCTCTATCACTTGGATCTTCTCTCTAACATTGCATGTATGACTTTAATAATGTTTGCCTGGTGGTCATAAGAATGCCTGGTAAATAATGACAATTAAAGCAACCCGAGAAATATTGCTTGGTTGCTTAATGTGTTCATTTAGCTCAAAATTTGGTACCTTGTAATTGTCATGTGGACAAAATCTTCAGCCACAAAATCTCATTATGGATATGTTCCAGTAAGGAAATATAATTCTTTTTGACCATTTGTAGCATATTCAAACGAAAGCTGGTGCTAATGAAATTATTCGCATGTAATTAGATATATTAAATAATGTCCCAGATTGGTTTCATGACATGGTTGGACTGCTAATTTTTATTCTTTCCAGGCACGGAGAGAATTCTCTCTGATGATTTGTGCCACTTGCTGATTTTGGAGTCATTGCTGCGTGAAGGACAGAGCCATAACGTCATCTTTAAGAAAATTGAGTCTTTTCATTCTTCCTCTCTGAGCTGGTGACCCAGGACTGAGCACAAAGGAAAAGCCCTTTCTTGCGACTTTTGAGCTCAAATCCAGTGTGTTGACAAGGTCCCGGTAGGGACCTCATTCAAGCTGAGTCAATAGGCAGAGTCATTTCCCGGCTTATCAGATTACGATCTCCTTGTCTTGCTTTATTTTTCTAATCAGCCCCAACTCAGAAGACCAGAGTCACAACATGAATCTCATTTCCACTAGACAAAGTGCCCAGCCGTGCATTAGTCATCCATTTTTCTTCATTCTTCCCTGGGTCTGGAGTGACACAGAGCAAGGCAGGGGTTCTATGTTCAATATTACTCAAGGTTGGAACTTCTATTCATCCTCCTCGGCACAGGGTAGTATAATTGAACAGGTGTAAGGGTAGGGGGAGCCAAGAGTACTTGGCATTTGTGGTGAATTCCCTTTTCCTTTTATATTTTTAAACCTTGTCTCCAAATTATTTCATATATTTAATTTAGAAAGGAGCTTAGAAAGACTTTGAAAAGAATCAAAGTCTTGGTTTTATCTTGGGTAACAATTCTGTGTAATGGTGTGGAGTAGAGAAGATTCCAAAGAACCTCTTCTCTCATCTCTTCCACATCTACTACTTTGTTGGTGCTATTCTTTCCTGTCCTCTTGACTGTTGGACACAGCTGTGTTTATATAGAGCAAGGCCACGTCTTTTCCCCGCTGAAGAGGCAGAGGAGTCAAACTCTATGGCTTCAGTAAAAAAGAGGGTTTTTCTCAATCTAACTGAATGATGTCTGCTGGAACAAAGTGGATATCTAAGTGCTTAGAGCTTGTCTATTCCAGAGAACCCTATATGGTATGTGTAATGTTAGCAATATTAACTTGGGTCGTTCAGAGTTGTTTGTAAACCTGTGTAAATGTAATTATTCTTCCAGGCCACTGGGGAGATTATACCTAGTCATAGGACTTTTACTCCAAAAAGGATGAACAAATATGAACAAAATTTCTGATTCTCACCAAACAGCCAAGCCTGACCCTTCTATTTCAAAGGGTAATGCATTTTGTAGATTGAGCAGGAAACTAAATAGGCAACCCTCTTTGGGGATGTAGTTATCTCTGCTTCAGAAAATGTTTATTGATTCTTTAGGTTTTTCAGAACAACATTAATCATGCAAAAAGGCAAAGACACAAGACTCAGAATCCTGATGGTAGGAGACAGGGGAGCTGATTTTCTTTTTACAGCAAGTCTAATGTCAACACATTTTTGAAAATTAATCAATAGTCAGATAACTCAAGTGACAGATTGATTATTGTGGTAGGGAAGTCTACCACAGTCTATAAGATGTTATACAATTAAAACAGAAACAACACATAAGGCATTTTACTTGACATTACTGAAAGTTCTACTGTTCCTATCATTCAATTCATCCTTTTCCATCAGCCTCTGGATATAGGAAGGTAAAAGTTACAGTAAAATGAAATTTAGCCATTATGTTAGAAATATAAACTTAAAGAATGCTTACTACTATTTCAGCTCCAAGTTTATAACAAAAAGTAAGATTATAAATTCCATATCAGTTTAAATACTGTATAATATGATATGTTTATAAGGCCTTTTATAAGATAGCAAAACACTTTTTAAAACATCTTTTAATTATAACTTGGTTTTCTTTTAGCTGTTTTTTTAAAAAAAAATTTTAATAAAGTTTTAGCTTTGTGATTTTCCTCTTGTAAAATGGGCTATTTTTCTACTTGCTTATCAATACAATGTTTCTTGTTTCTTTTGTGAGTTCTTTGCAATTGAACATTGCTGTGGAAATTCATGAGCCTTTACTTAAAGAGCTTGGGGGTATATAGGTCAGGGTTCAAATTCCTATCTCTGTCTTTTACTGGCTACATGACCTGGCAGGCTTCCTGGTCTCTTGAAATTTCCATTCAAGTGTAAAAGAAAATCATAGAAGATTGATTCTCTCTTTTAGGATGATTGTGGGGAGAAAATCAGTTATGTACTTGGCATGCAGCTGGTGTTCATCCTACTATCTAATGTTGCTATTTTCATTAACATTAAAACTGTTTCCTGTGTATAGAAGCTCTCTGTTATTTAACATTTCTCATCTGTAAATATTTATCACAGAAAAATGATGAATGTTCCCAATGTAAATAATGTTCAAACTCATGATCACGAGGCATTGGAAAATTCTGAATTATTTCAATTATCAAAGAAAAGTTACATTTTGGGTAGTATAGCTTGAATGATACATATATTATAGTATATTATAATTCTTAAAAATTCTTTATTTATGTGTTATATATAATGACCCTTGGTCTACTGGACCGTTTAACCAAACGCCTGACTAGGCTGAATAATTTTAAGTTTCCTATATTCTGTGTTTTATCAGGCAAAGCAATAGGGAAAGAAGTTATGATTCAATTATGAGTAGTGAATAAAACCTATAAATAATAATAGTAAATGATATTTAATAAATATTGGTCACAATAAATGATGGAGTTAAACTGGTTATTCTGAAATTTTCTTTTGTCTGTAATATTTTTTGACTTTTAAGAAAGAGAGAGCTGTTTTTATGAAGTGCTATATTATTAATTTGACAAAATTATTCAGTTACAAACCATTTGGGGATTGGGTGGACAGTGTCTGTACTGGAGAGGTGAGGCCATTAAGACTCTAAATCTCAGTGGCTTAACACACAAAAGTTTATATCTTATTCATGCTACATACACAATATGATTTGACAGGAACAGATACAGGTCTGAAGGTGGGAGAAGACCAATATCCCAGCTCAAAGACAATAAGGCAGAGTAAGAATTCTCTCTTACTCAGCCTTTTTATTCCATTTAGGCTTTCATCTGACTGGGTGAATTCCAGCCATGTTATGGAGTGCATTCTGCTTTACTCAGTTTACTGACTTAAAAGTTAATCTCATCCAGAAACACTCTCATAGATACATCTAGAATAATGTTTGACTGAATATCTGAGCATTCTTTGGCCTAGTCAAGTTGACACATGAAATTAACCATCCCACCAGGTGATGCTGATGCTGCTGGTCCGTGGATGTCACTTTGAATACCACTGACTCTCTGCTGTCTTCCTGACTTTTCCAGTGGGATTGAGCCTCAGCTGCCCCAGTTCTAATCTGTTCAATAGTAAACTTTTTATTGACTTCCTTTCTTTCTACCTCTTTCTTCTCTTCTCCCCCTCCCATTATTTCTTAGGATCACCTTCCAAATAAATTACTTACTCTTAAAGTCAACTGACGAGGGAACCCAACCTAAGGTATTTGGCTAGAACACAATTGTGCCCAGGGCCAGCCCTCTCTATGACAATTACGTTTGAAAATGTATATGAATGAGGGGATACTTTTTCATTGTCCTTGTGTACACAAAAATAATCAGTCTTATATTTTCAATCTTAAACTTAGATTACAAATGATGGTCACTATGATGCCTGTTGAAACTCTGGGCAAACTTTTCATGTAAGGCAGTGTTGGTTTTTGGTTTTCTCTACTCCGACTCTCCCTTTCCTACCGCTCTTTTCAGTTTTTCTATGTCTTCTAGGACACTCACACTGCTACATGCTCCCTCTGTTATGCAGGAAAGCAATTGTATAATGTTATTTCACAGGAAAATATTATTGACTGTTTTCCTCTCTCATCTCAATTAAAAACATTTATTACACATTAACTAGACATAGGGAATCTTAAGATAAATAACATACACACATGCCTTGGAGGTGGGGCAAGTCTAGTTCCCGAACCTTTTCATATATTACATTTACTTCGGGAATACAAAAAGTGTAGCTCCCCAGACCACATCTGGGTGAGAAATCAGGTCCAGTGTAGTCTGGAGGTGTTACTAGTCTATTGGCTGTATAGACCCTAAAGAATGCTTTACCCAAAGAAGTTCATCTCTAATGAGGAAAATTCAGGCACAATGACAGACCAGTGGAGGAGATAATTTGGGGCTCAAAGTAATCTTCCTAGTACCCTAAAAATCACAATATGTAAGGTCAGTATTATTATTCTCTACACTAGAATTCTCTCTAATGTGTTTAATGCTTATAATAAGGATTATAATACTGAACAAAATATTAGAATTGAATGAACTGCAGCTAAGAATTCAATTATTTTATGATGTTAGTTAAACCAGCCCTGGCTCATTTTTAGTTAATAATACAGGGAACACTATAAGGCTACTGCCCTGAGAGTGTCTTATGTGTACGTTTCTCTAAGGCTCAGGTAATGCACTATGTGAAAAATGCAGAAATAAAATGTGAAAGTGGTTATCATAGGGTATGTTCTGATTCAAATAAGCCTTTAAAGTTATAGTTTCAGTCTGTAGTATGACTTCCAACTTCTCAAAGACTGGTTTATTGGTTCTTTCACAATAAAACTTTCTGGAGTACATGTTTTGAGCTTTCTCTTTCTATAATAAAGATACTTGATATGAGGGAAACTAAGCTGAGGCAACAGAAGGACTGGGCCACTTATGAGGTAATTTGTCAACCAAGTGGTGACAACTCTTCTTTAATCTTAGCTTCAGAATCCACAACAAAAGTGCCTGAGTGAGTGAGAGATATACAAAACTCTAACTAGCAGCAGAGAGAAATCTTAAAAGTAGATGAGAATCCTTAGGACTCCACACAGTAGCCTTTAAGTACCGAGCTGCTTAAAATATCATTTTGTTTATTGTAATTTGATGTGTGAAATTCTGGCAGGCATTTACAATTCAGATCCTGTTCCTAAGGGATTCCCATTTAGGGCCTGTTTATATGATTGATTCGGAGCCTTTCTTCACTTATGGATGCTTGAGATCGTTAGGTAAAATGCACATATATGCTCAGAGACAAATGTTTATCATCATTACCTCAATGAATCATTTTCCAGCCCTGACATGTTCTAATGTCCCCAGTGCTTCAGCAGCACCCCCTCCTGTCTCTTTCTTGTCTACTGTGTTCCCTTGCCCTCTCTCCTCCAGTCCCCATATCTCAAAATTTCAAAGTATTGCCCCCATCAATCATTGGAATTTAGCTGGCAGCAGGGAAGTAGGGGGAGGAGGGGTTAGATAGGCAGCAGAATTATTATCCAAATACCTCTTTCAAAGAAACAAAAGATAATGACCTTTTTGTGCTAAAGGAGAAGACAGAAAAGAAGGGAGGATGGGGGCTCTCTGAGACATCAGACTCAAGCTGTTTTTAAGATGTTGATGGTATTTACTGACAGCTCACAGTGTTGTGGGGATCCTTTGCTAAGGAGAGAAAGACCTCTGTTGTCCTGGCTGGACCTCCACACACTTCATTGCCTGTCTCTTGCAGCTGCTGCTGAAAAGGCACACATTTCTGTTTTTCCAAGCAGGGGCCTCCATCCAAGGTGATAGTCAAGCTGATTCTAGCATGGTTAGGCAGCATTTTTCTCATTGGGATGGTGTGATTCTCATCACTAATTATATGCACTATTTTTAGCTCTTTTAACTGATTTATAGTATGATTCTTGACCTCTCTGGGGGTTTTTCCCCTCCTAGTTTCTCCTCATTGGGCCAAAGCACAGTTTTTTTGTTGTTGTTGTTCTTTATTTATTTAGTTGTTGCTGCTGTTTTGTTTATTTGACATGACCATATCATTAAAAAATGTATTATCATAAATGTAACAGAATTCTTGTATTTTGCTATATTTCTTCCATCCTTTCACTTAAAAAATATAGCTGCAATCATAGTGAATATTCAATTTTGTAGCTTGTTTTTGTGTATTTCCTGTGTTGCTAAGTTATCTTTATAATGATGATTTTTAATGGCTTTATAATATCAAGACATATTTCTTATTCCTTTCTACTGATTCCACCTAGAAAACATACTGGAATTGAGATACAGTTTTTACACTGAAAAATTCCATGTGGACATCCTCCCATTATTGCCTTTTGAAATGTCAGGTGGTTTCTTTTTTAGAATAAGAAACTAGCCCAGTGCCTAAGAGATAGAACACCCAAACAAACAAACAAACAAACAAACAAAAAAACAACCAAAAAACTGGTTGATTCTTTTTTAAAGTTCCCATGGCCAAACATTCAATTCTTCTAACTTTTGGATTAACATATCTCAACAAGCATTCCTTGAGCTTTGTGCCTAGGATTACCAGTAAGTTCTTTTTTTTGGATGTCAACTCTCCTCAACACCTACTGGAAATCCTGCTAGGTCATAGAGACTGGGACATCAAATCTAATGCAAGAATTACAGATGTCTGATCATGCCAGGGGAGAGAACTTGCAAAGACCTGCAACTGGGGTACAATTGAATTAGACGTATGGCTTTTTCTGTCCCCATGTCACTTGGGGAGAGAAGACACAGGATTATTTGATTACTTTTCTCCAGATCATAGTGTAAGTCTGTGATGCAAAGTATCTGCATCATGAGAACACCTCTCTTCATTGACTCTCCTGTGAAAGGCTGATCACCTAAGTAAGGAGGCTTTATATTCTTTGTGGTGCCATTGCCCTGTAGTCATAAGAGAAATATTCATACAGGGAAAGGAGTAAAGCAAAACTTTTCTTTTAATTATTAAAAATCCAAACAAAAATTTCAAAAGGTGATTATTTTTTAACAGTATATCTTCTTTTTCTTTGGTAACTCATTGTTTCTAAGTGAATTCATCATGGCTCTATAACATATATCATCCTTCCCTATTTCTCTTGTTTCACATCAGGCCCAACTGCTGTTTCCCCTCCCACTGTATGTTTATCCAAATCGAATAATGGGAGTCACCTTAGCTTTATCTTTTAGTTTTCAGGTCCAACATTCATACTACCTCATAAATTCTTTCACAAGTGGCTTTCATATCTACTTGCTTTTCAACTCCCCTACTCCTACTGTGTTACTTCAGTCATGTTCTCATTGCTGGTTGACCAGATTTCTGGGTTACCACAGTAGTGCAACTAATCCAATATACGTTTGTCTCTTTCTTTGCAACTTGTCACATCTAATCTCAAAATCACTCATTTTATTCTGTTCACTTTCATCAGAATCGACTTTCTCACATGTCCATCTGGCCATACCACTCATCTGCTCATGAACTACAGTGCTTTTGTGGTAAAGTTCAGGGTTCTTGGCATAGTGTACATGGTGCTTTGTCATCCACTGCCAGCTTATCTTCCCAGCTTGTTTCTTACTTCTGATTCTACTGAATCAAAACATTAATTGGTGGACTCCAGGCAGATATATTTATAAGAAGCTTTCCAGGCAATTCCGATGCGTATCATGTAGTCATTTGGAAACTACTATTCTCAAAGTTCAATAAGATGTTCCATGTGGCTCCATTTTTCTGTAATCAAGAAAAAGATGCATCATAAGGTAATTTAGTTACTGAGACCCCTTGGTCTGGGTCCAAGATAGAATCCTATCATAGTTAATTCTACATGGAAGTTTTTGTTTAGAGTTAAACCTCAGGATATTAATGTTGCACACTAAATCAGTTACATTATTTCCCTGTCTTACTTCCAGAGAAGCATACCTCCTTATGCCCATGCAAAGTCTTAAGATGAAAGAGAGGGGAATATGAAAGTAACAGAATGAGATAATGGAACACGATAATGTGGCAAAAGAGCCAAAATGGGAAACCTAGCTACCCAAAACTTCAGGAATTGATTATCATGTGTAGTTTCATATAATATAATTCATATCAAACATGAAACTTTTAAAAAATGAATTTTAATAATATGGTGAATACTTATTATTTAATAATATGGAAATGCAATTTTATAGAAAATGTTAAGGAATATATCAGGATGCAAAATTGCTTTTGTACTATAATCTCTGTTGTGAAAATAAGTATAGAAAAAGAAACTTTAGAATATTAATATTGGAAATCTCAGATACTGAGATTATTGATTTTTTAAAATCTAGTTTTATTTTTCCTCCTGATATTTTTCAAATTTCTGTGTTAATGGCTATTCCTTTGGGAATCAGGAAAATATAACCTTACTTTTATAATTGTCTTTGTTAGGACTGGAACAGATAGAGACATAAAGATGAGAGAGAAGATGGTAAAGGTGGGAGAGAGAGAGAGAGAGAGAGAGAGAGAGAGAGAGAGAGAGAGAGAGAAAAGAAAAATGAAAGGAGGTAAGATGTGAGGGAGAAAAGAGTATGGAAATAAGGCAAGGGAACTTTTGTTCTAAAGCCTGAGGAAGTACACTTTAAGATTCCATCTTCAAATTGGGACTTCTGATTTTCTAAGTAACCTAGTACTCTGATCAGAAGACACTATAAAAAGACAGCTTTAAAAAAATAATAATAATTTACTGATTCTTTACAATGACATGAGGAAACAACAGTTTATTTTTCGATCAGTAATAAAAGCAACAATGAGCTCTTGGACATTCCTTTGGAGTCATTTGCTTCTTGGTAAATGAATCATAAGATGGCAAAGCTTCAGTGTTTTAGGAAGTATTTCTTTAGTTTCCTTATGTCCTTTCTGCTGATTTCTATTGACCAGAGCCCTCTCAATTCAATCAAGGAGGATATAAAGCTTGACCCTAAGTACCAGTCTGTTTGTCTGTCTCCAAGGTGAGTCTGGGACCTGGCTGTCGCTGTATAGTCCTGACCTGGAGAGAAGCTCAAGTCCCTGTAAGACTGGCAGATGGATTAGGCCATGAATATGCAGAAAGCAGGATGAAGGGAATGACTACTCAATGCATAATGACTGAATTATAATTTTAAAATGGAATGAGTTAGATAGTTATTATCAGTGTAATTATTCATAAATGTGCCTAATTATTCATAATTATTCAGAAGCATATTACTTCCCTGATTGCCATAAGTGATCTCTGAGACCAATTACAATTTGATTCTGGTCACAGGACTCAGTGAGTATTATCCCTTCTGTCTTGGTGAATCCTGAGTTTGGTCTCTGGCCTGACAGCATTGGGAGCCCTTTGTGTCATCTGGCCCTTTAACTACACACAACAAACCCTTTGCCTCAAACCCAGCTGATTTCAAAGCCCCCATTGTCTTTTTCCTTTTTCCAGTCCCAAGCTCCTCTTATTTGGGTTCAGGGTGTTCCTTCGAGGGCCTTTGCTGCTGCTGTTTAATTAGGGCTTTCTTGTTGTCATTCTTGCATTTGATATCTTAATAGCATTTGAGGGCACATGTAGGAAACAGGGCAAGAAGGAAAGGACCCTTGTGCAGATAAAGGTTGCGTGGAAAAGCCTGAAGTCTGAAAGATTTGGACATTTTTAAGAGGATGAGCTGTTAAGTCCAGGTGTCAGATTTCTTGAGCATCTAGAAGCCCTCTCAGGTCGGGGAATACAGCTATGTTTAACTCACCTACAATAGACTACAGATCACTGCCTCCCTATACAATTCCTGCTTCTGGGATCATTTCAAAATAGTGTAACCTAGGAGAATATTTCCAGTTTTTCCAGAATGATTTTACTTTGACCTCAATGTGAAAAACTATCAATGTGGGCTCAGGCTTTATAAACTTGCTTTTTGTGTGGAGGTTCTCATGAAGGCATGGCCTTTAGAGATGAAGGCACGGCTCAATTTCTACTTTTTTTTTCTCCCTGGAAAACATTATAGCAATTACCATATTGTGGGGCGGCATTATCAAGTGCAAATTAGCATATAGATTAGTTCTGGTGGGTAGGGAGAGGGAGCGGTGGGTTAAAATCTTTAAAATCATGTGTAGTTACGCTGCACAAAGAGTAGCATGCAGAAATCTTTCAGGTCTTGGTTTACCTAATCCTGTGTACATGTTAACAGAACTGATGGATGTCAGTTGACAATTTCTAAGGGAGCAAAGATGACTCTGTTCTGATTGTAGCTGAGATATGGCTGGGGACTGGGCAGTGTGAGAAGTCACAGGTTTATTTCATGAATTTTAAGACTTTTACCTGCTTTTTGTTCCTGGATAGAGAATCCTTTGGTTTGTAAGAATACCCTGTAATTAATTGTTATCACCAAGTTCAGATTTTGCTTTTGGTACAAGAAAAGGAAAAGTTAATTTTTAACTGACAGGGTAAAATGAAAGCAGAGAAGAGTATAATCATAATTGAGACTTTTTTGGAAAGTGTGCCAAAAGATATATAGATTAAATTACTCTCCTCTAATATAAGAATATTAAAATAGATTTATTGAAAAATAAAGATTTGTAGGATCCACTTTCTCTTTTTAGGTTTTCTAATAACACAGGAGATGATAGGTTTGCAAATAGTCAATCAACCACTCTGTTGAGTATTTATTGAGTACCTGGTATGTATACAACACTGCGAGTGATAACAAGTATAACATATGGCACTAGCCATCAAAGCTTCAGAATATGATGTTTTAAAAAAATGGTACGGCTTTAACCTATGACTTCTGTGGAAGAGAATTCAATTCAGAAGAGACAGCAAACTTTGAAGACTGAGTGGACAAGAAAACACTAATAGGATTTGGGAACTTACTTGGCCATAAAGATTAGTGTGATGTGAATAAGCATTTGTGAGGACATTCCAAGCCAGGGTGGTGGACTCCAGGACCCAGGGATCAAGGAGCTGTGTGTGAGGAGACTAGCCTGACAAAACAATGGGTCTACGTTGGGGTGGTGGGAGGTAAAAATAAAATGGGGTAATGACACCCAAGGCAAACATCAACCTCTTCCAATCTTTGTAATTGACTTAAATGGATCTAACAACCACTTTGAAAAATTATTGTGGGATAAAGAAATCAAGTGTTTTTTTTTTCTATATGCAATTCCTGACACATAGTAGGCAGATAGCATTTGCTTCATAGATTAATTAGCTAATTTAATTTGGTTTAATCTAATTGAAGACCAAGAAGTTCCACTCGGGGCCCAGTGTTAAGCATGCAGCTTTCTCTGAAGAAAGTATTATCACTAAGAAACAGATAAGATAAAAGATGTTTTATTAAAATAAATAGAATTCCTTTTAAACGTAATACTGCCCAATCCTTTCTGGGATCACTCCCTCAGCTATCCTGGTTGGGAGTAGCCTTAGAACAGGATGCAGAAGAAGCTGCCACAGCTAAACAGAAAAACAGTGTATATGTACAGGTGAACTGGTAAGACAGCTAGAAGGAGCTGCACAGAGAGGTTCTTTCTTCCCAGTGACTTGAAAGAATGAAAACCAGAAGAATATGGCTCCAGAGCCTTACAGGTCAACACAGCTGCAAAGCGGAACACATCCACGTAGCCTCTTTGATTGCTGGAGCCAACACTACACATTTCACACTACATTAGGTAGATTTTTAAACCTAATCTGGTCCCATGAATGTTTTATCAGTGGTTTTATCAAGGTACAGATTGCTCAACAAGTCAAAGATGCAGAAAGGGCATGAGAGAGCCATCTGGCCATGGGTAATTTAGCATGATGTCCTGATTCCCAGACCTGCACTGTTCACTGTCCACGGATGGCCCCATCAGCTCTGCACTCTGTGTACCCTGAAAAGTCAGCTGGGTCTATTCTTTAGTATCTCTCCCACCTAGCATCTCCAAATTCTTTGAGAGGCTGGGTAAGGAAGGTACAAGGTCCTCACCCTTGGAGAAAAGTGTTGATGCTCAACAAATATTTGCAAAGTAATATTTGTTGAATATCTCCTTTTGTTTAGTTTGAATTACCAGGCCCTGTAACCTGTACTGGGTTTCATTATCTATTTTCCAACATTTAATGCAGGTATTAGAGTTTTTAATTTTTTTTTCATTTTGTTCACAAAATGAAATATCTTATTCTCCAATTAGATTTCAAGCTTGTTCTTGTCTCTTCCACAGTATCCAGTGTAATGCTTTGCTCAATCAACATGTACATGTTGATTAGTGACAGTGGAGGGCAACTGTGATCTGGTAGAATAGGCAATAGATTAGGAATCATAAAATTAGTTTTTTTGTGTGTTTTGACAAGCAGTTTGAGAACACATAAGCCATAATCTTTTTGAATCTCAGTTTGACCATATGTAAAGTATGGATATTAATTAATGTCTCACTCGTATAACAGGGTCAAATAAATAGGATTTGTGAGATTCAAATAAATTACTGTTTGTGTTTAAAGTACTCCAGCAATTACTTCTTGAATTTGGCTGTAATAGTATTATACGTACATGAGGCATCCTGAACTTGAGGCATTCCCATGCTAAGGAAGGAACTAATCCTCAAAAGCCTTAATGGAATAGATGTGAGCTAACACTGTTTTTTGACTTGGTTGCAATTGGAATAAGGCTAGTCTAAAGTCAGGATGCCCTTTTTTCCCCTTCAGATATCCTGCGATAGGTGAGACTGTTGGTTCAAGAACAGACAGGCTTGGGCATAAACAGCAGCTTCATCCAAATAAAAATTTATGCTGAGGACAGAGAAAGAAAAATGACTATCTTATCTGAGATTAGAGAAACAAAATTAACAAGCTAGGCAAATCTCAGAAAACCCAGGTCTATAGGGCATGAGATTCCTTGTAAGAAAGTTAGGAAAAACTCTGGGTAAGGAGTTTCTTGGAGTTTTTGGTAACACAAAGTATAATGGGAAGTGTATGGTTGAAAATTTAGTTGGCTCAGTTATCTCAATGTTTATTGGGATAGTCTGGCCCTAGATCTTATTACTATGTTTTAATTTCCCTCCTGATGCATGTTTTACTAGTTGATCCTCAATCCATCACTGACCCCACCATTGGTCAACCTCTGAGACATTTTCCCCCTTGCTTGCTTCATTTCATTCTATTTGACATTGAGCATATCATGACTGCCATTATAACTTAATTTCTCTACAGCAGACACTTCTCTACTAAGCATAGATGTTTGAGGCTATCTAAACAATATGGTGATCCTGGCAAGTTTTGAAGACGTTTTCTTACTTTAAGATTTAGCCGTGCTCCTGAGAGTAGTAGACTAGTAACCCTCAATCCTAGATGTATTTACAAATTTGGAGAACTTGATAAACTGATCTGGAGTAGGGCCAGGTACTAGGTACTTTTTAAAGTACTCCCTAAATGCTTATAACTGTAGCTAAAGCTTTGAATCAGTTTGTTACATAAGTGGAAATTCTTGAGCCATATTATTGATATGTACTGTTTAAAGAAATCCTGCGATGACCCATTTGTGACATAAATAACCAGTGTTGCATGTGTGTGTGTGTGTGTGTGTGCGTGTGTGTGTGTGTATGAATAATACATGAAAGTCACGACTCCAAAGACTTCATTACATAAGAGAGCTCCCTTGGTGTACCAAGAAGGAATCTTACTCCTGCATTTACAGTGTTTTTATCTATACTGATTAATTAATCTATAATCATACAGAAGTTTGCATATAATATATATTCATATTTACATTTAACTTATAAAATGAAAAACATCTACAAATTTCAAGTTTCAAGAAGGCTTATTTTTCCATTGTACTTTTGGTGGCATTATTTTTTCTTCTTTAAACTTTTTATTAGGGACATTTTCAAACATACACAAAAATAAAGAGAATGATCTACTTGGTTCCCATTTACTAATCATCTGACTTCAACAATTATTAACATTTTGTTCATCTAGTGTCTTGTCTTTACCTTTTACCTTTTAATCTCCAGTCTCTGATGGAGACAAACTTAACCTAATAAGTCTTACATTTCCTTTAAAAAAATCTTAATAATTGTTTAATATTACATTGCCAACAACCCTCACTCATCCCTGACTGAAGAGGCAGGCTGTAATTCCGTCTCTGGTTTGCAAGGTTTCCTGCTAAACCTAAACCCTTAAGCTATGTTCTTGCAGACTGGGACATTAGCAAGATCTCTCGATTGAATTACAGAATTGCATTCCACCAAGGATTCAGTTTTGTAGAGTACTTAACATTGAACTACATGAGGAGGCACAGGAGTAATGGGTCTTTTCAGTAATGTCATCTTTTTTTTCCTTCCATAAATCAAAGGCGGTATTACAAGACATTTAGTTTTGTGGCACGAATGGAGCTAAAAGTATACAGGATCTAGGAATAGCCCCCAAATTAAAGCATTTCTGTCATCTTCTGAAGGTTTATATTTTTACCTACAGTTGTTAAGATGAATCATTGAAGAATCAGATCTTTTCTGTGATTTGAAACTTTTTTGGGGAGCGGGGGGTACAGATTCTACAGCTTCCAGTGCCCTACAAGCTGAAACAGAATAAATTACCTAATTCATTTCCTCCTTTTGTCAGTGACCTATTTTGGGGCTCTCTGATGCAGTCTCCATTCAGCGGGGTGCTTTACCCTCCGGCCTTGAGGATTGGAGTTTATAGGTCACTGTGGGCTCTGAGACAGCCTGTACTCTCTTCTGGGTTGACTCTGGCAGTAAAATTAAGAGACTGTTGTAGAGAATCTCCCATCCTGAGGAAGATTCACGGGCTACACACTGGAGGCCCACCTGTCCCTGTCTGTGAGCTCAAGCCAGGAGGATGTGTTTGCTTCCAGCCTGGATTCAGTGACCTGTGTTACAGCTGAAACACCTTGAAGTTTCAACCTTTTTGTGCCTCCTGCTACTTCAAGAAGAATGTGAATTTTCTGGAATTTTTCTCAAAACAATACTTAATTTCATTTTATTTTTATTAAAGAACCAAACACGTGTAATGTCCGAAAGTCTGGGAGCAAAGTGAGGAACTAGAGAAAGGGGGATAAAAAGAGAAAGCTGTAGAAATTTGGGAACCAAAATCCTATGTCTTTTTTTTTTTTTTTGGAAAGAAGGACAGTAATGAACTAATTGTGATAGTGTTTAAGTGAATCTATACATGTATGAAAATTCATAAACCTATATTACAAAAGAAAAAAGTCAATTTTACTATGTTATAACTTAAAAAATAAGTTGCTAATCAGGGGAAAAATAAAACACTCCATCCTATTGAAGGCTGAAAGTAAATAAGCTAGTGAATGAATATAGAAAACCTTGGAAAGGAATGGAAATGTTTACCTTGAGATTATTAGTGATTTTAAAAATAGTTTAAACTTTTAAAAATTATTTTAAAAAATTCCTATTACACAAATGACATTGTAATGACAGAGATTTTAAAAATTTACCGAAAATTGCCTAACTATAGTAAATCACTTATTTTTATTTAAAAAAAAAAATCTTATAGACTTCAGTCAAGCTCCGTTCTTCATTCTCTTTACTGGGCAAAGGCTACCTGCCACAAAGTTTCATGGAATTGATCAAGTCCTCACTATTCCCAGTGAAGTAAGGACTACCAGCTTCTCTGCTCCAGAAACTGCTGAATGAGAACCTACCTTTTAGATGCACATTAAAGTTTGAGAATCACTGGTTGGAGATACCTGGTTCCCCTGGAGATAGCTACTGAGGGCTCAAGTAAATCCTTGTTCTGACAGTGACTACCACCTGCCTTGTACCCTGCAGTTGAGAGTGAGGGCATGTTCCCCAGGATTTCTTTCAGCAAAATAAAACCGGTATTTCAGAATTACCCAAAGAAGTTTATCTTAATTCCATTTTTAGTATCACAGGCAGTATTCGAGGATTACTCTCCTTTGTTATCCTAAAACATCTCTTTTTCTCTTAAATTTAAGTTTTATATCATCTCCTTAGCCAGGTCGAGGGGAGCAGGCTGATGGAGTGGGTAGAATCTATGAGAAATGTGACCTTTAACTGGAAGTTATGGAAGGTACTAGTTAACAAGATAGATGTCTGGGGCAGAGAGAGTTTCCTGCTGGCTCCTATTGCTTGGTGGGGACAGAACTGTCCCATGCAGAGCTGTCGTGGGAAGTCACCAGGAACGTTTTGTCCTGAGCATATTCCTGACTGCTACTGTCCAAACAAGACTTCCTCTGTGGACCCTGGATATTGGTGCAGGGACACTCTGGAGCTTGCTGTCACTGGGTGAGCTGCTGGGGCCAGAGCTACAGGACCAGTTGGTGTTTCCCCATGGATGGCATGACTGGGTCCATACACCTCTAATTTTATGCAGAAAAAAAATCCCAGTGAAAAAAATGAATTAGTGTCAACCGAGATTGCTTCCACCATATATTTTTCTTTTTAATTAATATTTCATGACCGGTTAACCAGCAGTCTGTTATCCTTCTAATAAAGAAAAAGCTATTATAACCAATAAAATATATTTATTGCCCTAATTTTGAAGTCTTAATTAAGGACCCATCCCTCATGAAAATCTTTAAAAAATACCATCAGAAGTGCACAATAAAGAGGGAGAGGAGCCCTTGTATGCTAAAAAAGAAACATACCCTCTCATGGTTATCCCATTAACTGTGTTTCTTGGACAAATTTGTAAATTCATGCAGTAATTAGCTTATAATAAAAGAGGCAGAATTATAAATCTGTTACGAAAATATGGATCAGTGTAGATTTTGTATATAGCATGTGCATGCTGTAGCCTCATTCTCGAATTTGGAGAATTCAGAGATTTTACTTTTGTAAACTCAATATGAAAATATAGTGGAGCCCTAAGCTGGCAGAGTAATTCAGGAACACATTATAAGAAAGGGAGTTTAGTGCTCTTAGGATCATCTTAAATGAGCATAATATAGTTTTAAAACCATGGCTATCAATCTTACTGGATGCTTAAGTTGTGGGTTCCAGGTGATGGAATCTGTGAAGACAGATTCTAGTGAAGAATCTGTGCAAGACAGCTAGAGAAAGAGCACAATGAATTCATTCTCAGGTGGCTAACTATCAAATAGATCAGAGTAAGTAAACAAATTTTAAACCAAAGGGGTTCTCCTTCCTTTGTGGGTTTTGAGCTCTTGGTTCTATTCATCAGAGAATGTGGGAGGCAAGCTGTACACTATTTTCATTAGGGCTATTTGTAGATAGTAAAATCATATATTTACAAGTGAAATATAGGCTTCGAAATATTCCACTTAATTTTTCATTTGAGAAAAGAAGGTATAAAGGATTTCAATGATTTGCTCAAGGCAGCACAGCTAGCTAGAGGCAAAACTGGGACTAGAATTTACCTCCTTCTGTCCTGTGATCATTTTAGAACTGAAGGAAGCAAAATTCTCATTTGTGCAGCCCATTCGATCAATGGACATTAAAAGTTCTGTGTAAAGTGTTATTAACTTATGCTTGCTGATTCTTAGTCAACCAGGATAATTCCAAAATGTGTTTGATATACCCCAGTAAACAAAAAGGGCACCTTTTCTTCCTCTCAGGAAATTGAAGTTAAAGGCATATTTACTTTTAAGCAAGAGGGACTATTTTCTAAGGCATTTTGACAATCTCTATCCCTGAATCTGAATCAATGTAAATGGAGAATCTGTTAAAATATTTTTAAAATTGGGGTGATTTTGATGAATGATTTTGACAATAAAGTCATGTAATAAATGTAGTAAATAATTTATCAGAACCTTTGCTATCTGTTCAGAACTCTAATGAGATCATATACATTTCTTATTCTACCATATTTAATTTTATGATAACATATTTTGCAAATATAAAATACAAGAGTAGAATATACTAAATTCCAATAAACTTTGTTTGAATATCCTTAAAAATGAAATTATTTTTTCAGTTGTTTCTGCTTCCCTGTAAAGAGAAATCAGTGGGCTTTTTGATCATTGATGTTTATATCTAGTTGATTACAAGTTTAAAGAACAAGCAAAGCAAAATACCTTCCACTGATAGTAAAAAATCTTAAAGCCGAGAAGAAATCACTTGCAGATTTATATGTCTATGATGCTAAATTGGTTTTGGTGAGTATTCAGCATACAAAACAACAAACAATAAACTAAACCCAACATCTTCCAATGATATTTTCTTTTTCTGCTGTTGAATGGTGGAAAGAAGGCAGTAGTGTGCCACCTAGTGGTTGAACATGAATTGGTGTGGTAGACCCAGAATTCTATTTTACAGAATTTACAGCATATCAGTATTTCCTTAACTCTACCAATTCTTTCCTTCTTGGACAGATTTATTTTTCTTAGTCTGAAGAGTCTTCATCAGGTACTTTGATTTTGTTTGAATATCAGAAATAATTTAAAAATTATTCGAAATAAGTAATCATCTTTAATGTGCCGCTCCGATCATGTATGTCCATGGGCATTGTCATTTGAGTTATATCAATAAATGGTATTTAATTAAATTCAGATATCACTAAAACTACATATTAAAAATGATTCCATCCCCAGCTATGGAATTATGAGGGGCTGTATATTAGAATACTAGAAGTTATTTCATTTCTGTGGACTACCAGTTCACTTTTCAAATAAACATTGATTTCTATAGCTTGACGTTTAATCAAATGCTCAGCCTCTTCTGTATACACTTTATCTATTTGGTAGAGTACAATCAACAATGATCACAAACTATTACTCTTCATATTTAACCTTACCTTTCTCAAGTCTGGATAAGTTTTTATATTCTAGACTACGGTTATGGCCATCATTAGTTATAGAACTCTAGTCCATGAAATCTGTTGTAATGTCCTTGAGCTCAGTATAGGATTTTAAGATTTTCATTCTACTTTGTGTTGTGCCTTAAATATCTGAAACCTTGGCTAAAGTTATTGGGTTGGGGTTTAGGGATATCCTGATCAGTATTAATGAAGAAAAATTCCATAAATGGTAATTTACTTACTGTTACAGACTTGGGTGTATCTTTCAGTCTTTTTTTTGCAAAGACTGTCTTGAAAATCAGAGCCAAAAAATTTTTAGACAGTGCAGCTAAACCAACTTCATATAGTAGTGTTCTGAGGTTTGCCTTATGAAATTGAACTTGAAATCACATGTTCTCCTAATTTTGTTCTGTGGTAAATTTTTAGATTTTTTTAAATGTCAAATTGTGTACGCAATTAGCTTTGCATAGGCCTTTGGCTAAAAACAATAACACTCTTATTTAACTTGTCCTACCCTTTAGGATCCTTGAGGTATTGTAGGCTTTTCAAAAAGTTATAATCGCAGAAGTTATAGCATATGTTTACGTTCATTTTCAACAGAAGCAAAGACACTGGCAGATAAAGAGTAAAACACATTAATCTGATTGTTTAAAAACATTAATCATGAATAATGATTCTCTTGTGCAGGAATGTAAAATAGAAAATATGATTCATTTCTGATTTTGAAACTTTGATGTTCTTTATTCTGAGATCACTTTATCATTTTCAGTCAAAGAGACAATATCTTGTTAATCTATCTCCACTTCTAACATAATGGCATTAGTGAAATGTCATATCAAGGGCATAATGTCATATTATATTATAATGTCCTTCCTTCCATCTTTTTTTGTACAAAGCTAGATGATTAAATATTGCTAGTGAGTGGCATCCACAGTTTTTAGTGCAACCTTTGAAGCAAATATTATAAATCAAGGGTATGGAAGTCACTGTTCAAAGTCATTACTGATCAAAGAAACCATCTACATTAGGTTATAGTCAAGCAAGTCTTACATCTTTGGTTGACTTTGCAGGAAATTGTAAGAGGTTGCATGGTGTAGAGAAAAGAACATTAGCTCAGAGTCTTGTTCTGTTGGTAGAAATGCTTTTAGACTTTGGTCTCCGAGAGGTTTATTTCTGACTAGATTTTTTTATATACTAAAATAGTTCTGCAACTATCTGTAAGACATTGAGCAAATCATCCCATATATCTGGGTCTCATATAGAGCACAAAGTAATTTGGGGCATAAAGTATTTAAACAGTAATTACAACAGTCAGATTCTGTGATTCACTTTCAGCTCAAACTTTAAGCAGAAAGTGAGTCTTCTTGACAAAGGCCTCTCATGTGTCCCTTGCATTACCGATGCTCTTCTTCAAGCTGGTGAAGTCAGAGGGAACAAGTCCATTCAAGTTACACATGTACAGGATGAGGGTCCAGATGGGATGGGGCGGTGAGGGGCGGGGAGGCAGAAGGTTACAGCCCTACGCAGTCATCTTTCTTAGTAAATAAAGCAAGCAGCCGACCTTTGGAGGGAATCAAGCTTCTCTTCAGAAAGCAAGTTCTGATTCCAAAGACGGTGGCTAAAGCAATGTCTAAGAACAATTTTGTGCTTGACAGTAAGTAGCAAGAAGTCCACATTCAGAGAGAAGTAATAAGATAGGAGAGGATCCAGGTTACTTTTGAAATATTTCTCATCAAATAGATTGAGTTATTCCTTGTGCTCAGTGAGGAAGAAACAGTTATTGCTATCAGAACCGTCTTGTTTACCTTGTATAGACTGTAGTACAATTGACCTTTGAACAACGTGGGGGTTAGGGGCACTGACGTCCCACACAGTAAAAAATTTACATATAACTGTTGACTCCCCCAGTCTGTGGTAGTGTTATGGCAACCCTAACACATCTCTAATACAATGTTAGAAGTTTGGCAGTTCTCATTATTTCTTTTTATCATCTTCATGAAGTCTTCAGTTAAGATGTCTGATAATAGTCAGGATGCTCAGTTAAAGATAAAAACAAATTTTGGAAAAAAACAAAAATTTATATAAAAAACAAAACAAAGCAAAATGTTGGGACATACTGATACTAGACAATTACTCATTCTTTGAAATTTGAATTTGACTGGGTATGCTGTCTTTTCATTTGCTAAATCTGATGAGCCTTTCTGGAGTATATTTGTCATAGTCGTGTTTATTTACCTGGACTAAGAAGATTCTGTCTGATGTCTACTTAAGGGGGCAAAAGCAAAAAAGAACAAATGCTGTCGCACTTGTTTCAATCAGTTCTTTTTTTTTTTTTCCTTCTGATTATATTTAAATATGTTAAACTAGTTCTGCAGCTAACCAGCTGTAAGACACTGTATGCATCATCTGACATATCTGGGCCTCAACCTTCTCATTTGTTAAATGAGGGAGCAAAACTATATGTTTTCAAATGCCCCTTTCAGCTCTCATTGTCTACCACTGGAGAAAATGCTTCTTAAAGAAACATTTTAAAAAGTCTAGCTTATCAAAGCACTAGAAAGTACTTAGCTATTTTTATGGGTTGGATCAAAAATATCAGTTGCCACTTCTTGGGAAGCTTTATTACCTTCACTTCTTAGCAAAGACTGAAGTTTAATATCATTATGGTATCACTTAATGAGGATTCCCTAAATTAGGACAGCATTCATGATAATGATCACTTAAAATGATCACTGATTTGAGAAATGGTTCAAGTCTTAATGGATGCTAGGGATGAAGGCCGAATGATTACTTTTTTACTGGGCTAGTGGTGGTGATGTTTGCTCTGCTAATTGTACTTAATTTACTGTGAATTTTTTTTCAGAGACTCCTGTTGCTCTGAAAAATGGTGCTACTGGGTGAGGCACTGAATTTAGAGCCTTTATTCATGTACTATCACATAAGTCTTAATAGAGAATGCATCCTGAATTTATTTTTAGGTAATTTATTAGAGGGAGTACACTGCAGTTAGCCTAGGAGTTTTACATCTTCCCTCCACATTGCTTCTTAGATGTGCAAATAATTTTACCCATCAGTTTATGAAATCTCAGGAGTTGGTAATGTTCTTAAAAAAGAGACCAGATTGTTATTGGTCAAAGATAATTCTAGAGTTTCCTTTTTGAGAGCCAATGGGCATTTCATAGTGGGAGTCAGTGGGGAGTGGGATGGTGGGAATGTGAGGGTCAAGAATAAAGGAAAGGGGTAAAAATAATCCTGATTAAAAAAATAAAACTATTAGGATCCCTTTGCTCTTATGGAGAGCTTGGCAGAGCACTAGGTTTCCTCCAGGAACTCGTACTTGGGCTCAAGGAAGACTTTAGGCCTTGGGTCTCTTTTGTGAGGGCTACAGTAGGGCAGTTGGCATGACTGAGACAAAACTCTTCTAATAATCACATCTTGAAGAAACACACCTCAAATCACTCACCAACCCAATAAACCCTATCCTTATCATAAAGATATCTAGAAGGTTCTGCTTATTCTCAGTGAGTCAGTTGGTCCTATCTCATGTATGATTTTACAAAGAAATTTTAATTGCCCAAAAAGGAGAGTGTGAGCACACCCTGTAAGTTACCTACCTAATATAAATTTCCCTCTTTTTTCTTGCTGATAGAATTATGATTTTGTTTGGGCTGTAATGTGTCCGGTTCCTAGTGGTGGACTGTGATTGGTCCAATCAATTATAATAACCTTGTCCTCCAATGTCCAAGCTTCCTTTATAGCTAGCAGTGCCCGTGGGTCCTAACTCTGGCCAATAAGATGAGAGGAAGTCTGTGGTAGGGGCCCTTGGAAAAAGTAAATGCCAGCGGCAGATACCACCCCTTCCCATTTTAAAATTCCTGCATCTAACTGGAATATAACGTTTGAAGCTGCATGAGGTGAGAAGTCAGTGGGATGATAAGGAGGAAAGACTGAAGAAGGCTATGTCCTTCAGTTCATTGGCCCACAAATTACTCTGAGCCTCTGACCTGTGGACATTTTATCTTACTCAGTTCTTAACTTTGGGCTGCATCATAAGAGGAATTGTTTATTCTTTCCTAGTGGATTCCATATTGAAGCAGAAAGGGGCTGACTTATACACAGAGAGAAAGTGACATTAACCGGGAAAAATATCACCCCTGGAAACAAACCAGCATTATCTAGTGTTCTATATTTTCTTGACTTAAAGTGTTTCTTGATCAGAATAGACCAGGTCTGTACCCTGAAGGTTTTGTTTTCTATTTAAATTTTTTTCTCCACCACATGGGTGTGCATAGAGTATCACATACAGTAATTCTATCAAATATAATTGTAAATAATAGGAGTGATTATATATGTACATTATATTCACATTAACAATAGCTTGCTTTGCTTTGAAAGACCCCAATCACCTTTAGTCTACTAAAGAATGCTAAACAACAAATCAATGGCTGGTTTTATAATTTTGGTTGTACTTTTTCTCCAAAGACTGTGCAAGGAATGAGAAACAAGACAATTAATTTAACTGGACCTAGGAAAGTCATCCTGATCTGAGAACCAGGTGTCTAGTTTTTCCACTAAGATTTATTGCCCTGTATGTCAGCCAGCCCAGGCTGAACATTCTTGAGTAATTAGGAGTCACTTCATTGGCAGGCGGGTACTGACCTCACCTTGCAAAACTCTCTAAAGTGTCTGAGCCAGAATCCTCCCCCTCCCCAGCATACCTTTGCAGCAGTATCCCTGCAGATACTTTATGACATGTTGCCATGACATAAAGCCCACATGAACTGCATTACACTCCCCCGAGCCCCAGGCTACTGGGAAAAATGCTAAGTGTTTGAAGTTTAAGCTAAATAATATGCTTTTAATGAGATCGTGTGTGTTGCAGATCAAAAGCATCACCAAAAGGTAAAAAGTTCAAAAAGGCCTGTACATGCACAGTGAATTTGACCAAAGAAGCTTTCATGATCTTTCTGATAGAATTTTAAAAAGCGTTTTAAAGTTTCTGATTCTAAATGTTACAATTCAGCAGGTTTCCCCCTTACCTTTCATCACACAGACACAGGAACTATTTGGTGGTGGAGTGGATTTATTAGCAGGGGAATGACAATGCTTTGCAATCTGTGATGCTGAGCTTATCAGGGTCTGGAAGCATTTGGGAATGTGAGCTGGGTGGTCTGGCAATCTGATAGGATGTTATCTCTTCAAAATGTTAGGGAAAAGCTCAAGAGCAATACCCAGATTAGGAAAATTTAAGCTTTGCTTAAACTACATCCATTTCGTCAGACTCTCCCAGAAATCTAGATTAGAATAAAGGGAGGGAGGGAGAGAAAAATCAACATTTGCTGAGTACCTAGTAAATAAATATATGTTGGGGACTTTAGATTCATTATTTCATTGAATCTTCAAAGTATTTTTTTTGAGATGGCTCTTGTTAATAATCTGTTATTCCAATGAACTTTATTTTTAACCACAAATATATCATTTATTATAATCATGCATACGATTTGTATGAAATTTATTTTGTAAATGTCATTTTTCACCTTTAGATTGCAGGCAGTTAGAGAGCAGAATCTATGACACTTACAGCTACTGTTTATGGCCTACTATGTGCCAGTCACAGTACCAAGTTCCCTTTATTTATATCGTCTCCTTTAATCTTATAAAAATTCTGGGAATTTGGTTTTGTTTTGCTCATTTTACAGATGAGACCTTAGGTAACCTGCTTAAAATCACCCAGCCAGTAAGTGGCAAAGCTGAAATTTGAACCCAGCTGTCTCCAATCTTTGTGTTGCCCTTAGAATCTAGTTCTTCACTGTTTGGTTGATTGAATGCTTCCCTCATCTTAAGTGATTTGTTTTCTAATGGGTAACCCTGGCTTCCAGGCTCTGATCATCTGATTGCAAATCCCTTCAACACATTTTGCTGGCACTCTCTCAACATCGTCCTAACTCATCATGTAAAGTGTGGTTCAAGAAGAACTAGCAGCATTGGCATCGTCTGGGAACTTCATAGAAAAGCACATTTTTAGGGCCTCCCCTAGACTTTCTAAATCTGGGGTAGAAGCCAGGAATGTGGTTTTAATCAAGCTTTCTAGGTGATTTTTACGTATACTGAACCTCAGAAAGCTCTGCCTTAAGTGGTCTCTCTGTGTCCAGTCCTGAATCATTTGATCTATTCTTTAGAAAACTGCCAGTGATTTTTTGAAACACACTTAGCATCATGTCCCATGGGCGATAACTGTTCACACTTCTTTTCCAGGCACTGAACCCTCTACATGCTTCTGTTCAGGTACCTACCATATTTTATTTGAGGGCTTTACTGAAATGACTGTTACTCTCATTGACCATGAGTGTTTTGAGGGCTTGGTTTTATTTACCTTCATAGCCTTTGTGCCTAGCACTCTGAATACTGTTTATTTAACAAATTCAGTGAACTGGTAAGTCACATGTCATTTTCTTGTGGCAAGAGGCAAGATCTATTTATCAATCTGACAAATTTAGAATAATGTATCCAATTTTTTTTTCAAATTTTTTTGATAATGGGGTTTTCCCCAAATTAAAAAAGAATAGCTAGGAGTTGGGGTGGGGAGGTAATAATTACACAAATAAAGCTTATTATTAAAAGTAATCAAGAAACATAACCATTACTCCAGCTAAAGAATCTACAGGCTGCTATATTCTGATCGCCCAAGTAGCCACCACTTTGCAAGGAGCCAATTCTTCATTTGTTGGCAAAGTGATTTTGTTTGTTTGTTTGTTTGTTTTGCAACTAAAAAAAGATTAAAAGGTATGACCCTTTGTCTTTCACTCCTGAAATTTTGGTGGGGAACCCCAAATTTAAACTTTTGTCATTGACAGGTACATTATCATTTGTTTTTTCTCTTACAGAATCCAGAGTTGGGAGTTGCTTTCCAAGTAGGCAGGGCAGGAGATTGACAACATGAGGCAATTTTAAGGCTGCTGAAGATTACGTTTTATGATTAGCGCACTGAGGCTGATAGAGTCTCAGTAATTTATTCCATGTTCTACTGGTTGTAAGAAGTGGGACTGGAATTGAACTCAGGTCTGCCTGAGTTCTTTTCCCTGTAACACTGACCTCCCAAAAGAGGGGTTCCCAAGCCTCAGGTTGAATGAAGAGCTTTAAAAAAATACAGATTTCAAAGTTCCACCATAGCCCTAATAAGTTAGAACCTTAGGGTAAATCCAGGAGAATTTGTAATTTTAAAACATGTTTGGCTATTGTGTGTGTTTGTGTCTTTTAACAGTGATTCTGATGTTTGCGAAAATTTGAGAAATACCGATCTAATTGTTTACTGTAAAAATGTACATATTCCAGGGAAGAACAGACGTTTAAACTATGATTAGTCGGTTGCAACTTAGTTTAAGTGAAGGCTTCAAGTGCATTCTCTCTGCCTGTGAGAGGTGGGGAGAGACATCAGCAGAGAGTGCTGGAGAGAGGTAAAAGAAATCTGTGGAGTTAGGAAGGGGGTAGGTAAGCCAAGTACAATCTTTATAAACCTCCCATTTTTGCCTCAGGTCAGCCCTGCCTAAGTTAGCTCTTGCCTTTCTTCTAAGAAGTAAATGTCAAAGGTAGTTTTCTTTGAAGGCAGACATAGGTATTTAACACCTCAAACAGTGAGAATCCCACCAGACAGTTTTATGATGTGATAATTTACCCTGTACACTTTACCCAGGTAAAATTTAACCAGCTCAATTTGGATTTCAGCAAGGAATTCTGCTGAAACAACTTCTTTTGCTTTTTTGAAGGCAAATCTGAAAAATTGAAAAATTAAGTTCCTTTGGGCTCATCGCATCTATTAAAAGAATGGGCAAATTATTGGTCAATAAAACAGTGTGACCAGGAATTCCTGTGGTTTAAAAACATTACATGAAGGTGTCTAATTTTACTTTTGTACAGTATAAAATGAATATGTTAATTCTTTCTGCATTTAAAAATATTTAAGTAAAATATTCCTTATCTTTCATTTAAAAATATTCAAGTAATATTAATTGTGTACCAATCATGTGTTGGCACTGTATTGGGTCTTGGAGATACAATGATGAACAAGACAGGATCTTGATGCCCAAGGAGCTTCTAGTTCACTGAGAAGTTTGTACTACATTCTCCGCCAGAGATTTTTCTGCCCAAGCTATGCCTGGATTTTAGTTACATAGTTGCCTATACAGACTTACCCATAAGAATATCAAGCACATATGTTAGAAGAATAACTATCTTTTTGGGCATGTCAAATAGGGGTATTCAATAGATGATATTGTTTACATAGGTCATAGAAGAGCTTGAGGAGACAGACAGGACAGCAAGGCACTCAGAGATGAGCAACACAAGCAAAGGCTGGAGGGACTCAGGGAAAGGTGTTGTTATCAGACTCCAGAAGCTGGCTCCTTTGGGCGGTTCTAGGACCACAGTGGGAACTTCCTGGTAGGAGCTGGAATCCTAGACAGATGCAGCAGCTGCTAGAGATGCCTGCCAAAGTAGAGCAAGAAAGAATCCCTGATTTACCCCTTGGGTAACATGTTGAAAAATTCACTTTAACTCCATTGTGTGGAAGGGGCTGTGGACAAGTACAGTAGGAGAAGATGTAGGGAGACTCTGAGAGAGGCTATTGGAGTTATCCAAATATTAGTTGTGGCTTTTAGTAAAGGATGGAAGAAGTGCCCCTTTTTAGAATAATTCAAATAAAAGTCGTATATTAGACCATAACACTTGCCTAATCCTTTTACAATTTCTTCATTGCTGACAGGCTCTTTGGCTGTGGGTGGCTCTTCAGAAGGCCCAGGCTCCTTTCAGTCTCTTCAGTGGTCTCCTCACTTGTTGTCAGTGGCTCTGCACTCTCAGGCTGCTCCTGGGTCTTGGTGGAACACTCTTTCCTGCAGCGCCTGCAGCAGATGGATATGTTTACGATGTCTTCCAGTCATCGATTCAACTCTTCAGAGATGTCATGAGCTCTCTTTTTGGGCTGCACACCTGCCTCTTTCTCTGGTGGTTGGAGTTTGGTTGAGGACTGTGGATCATGTTGCTTCTCCAGGCCATTTTCACTGGGCAATGATGAACTATCTGCTGGAGGTGATGACTGTGGTTCCACTGAGAGCTGTGCAGTGATTAGTCTCCATGCTAGGAGTAGCATCTAGAAGTGCAGAACCTCCCACTGAACAAACCTAAGGAGAGACCAGGAGGACACAGGAGTCTGGAAACCACCACTTCTGGGATACAGAGAAGAGCTGGACATGGGAAAGTGGGAATAGATCTGCGAACACATCATCCAATGTCGGCAAACTCAGCTGTCCTCAGAAGAAATTTACTGTCAGTTGGATCAGAATAAGAAAGTTGTGTGTGTGTGTACCATGAAGAGAGTACCTCATGAACAGCAGACGAGATATGGAGGTCAAAGCAGTGCTGAGGCACAGTTCCATCAAGACCCCTTTCAGAACCAAGATTCTTGGATTCACTACTAAACCACACTCTCGCTACAATTTTTGAAAAAACTTTTTCATCATACAGCAAAGCTCAATATCTGCCTTCTGCTCTCAGAAGTAAGCAACCTAACAGTGAATCCAGACAGGTATCAATGTGTCTACATTGACCTCTTAGATTCTCAGAAAAAGAATGCTTAGCTCAAAGTACTAAATTGCAAACATCATGGAAAAGGCAAACAGATTTTTGGCAAAGAGTTTCTTTAGGAGCCTCTACAGGCTCCTGCCTCCCCTACTGTAAAGAGCTCTGCATTGAGGTTGGATTTGTCAATTTTATCAGGACAATGACAAGCTGGATATAATGACTTCAGCTGACGATGGTACTTCTCAAGAACCATTTTTTTTTTTCCTGCCAATCCATTGTGGACTCATATTTTTGTAAAATATAATAGATTTGAAAGCTTAAGAGGAAAGGATATACAAAACACTAGTTCAAATATTTTTAAATTAGGTTCAACAGGCATAAAATTACTCTACCCAATTGTGCTGAAAGTTTCTAAACTCTTACTCTCCATTCTGTACTTACTATAAAATAGTCAAACGGTTTCCGGTCAGATTCTGGTCCACTGTCCATACTTGCTCAGAATATACAACTGAGATTGTCCTTATGATTGCAGAAGGCTGCTCTGGAGAGACTTGTTTTTCCTCCTCCTGCCCTCTGACCTGGAGGTCTTGACCAAGATTTAAGATGAAGCAGGATCTGTGACTCAGTAAGAGCACAGTGCAAAATAGCCCTGAGCAATAGCTGAGAAAACTCTCGCTCATTCTGTTTTGGGGGCATGTGTACACATCTGATTCAGTAGAATGGGATCCTTATCTTTTCAACTACTTCGTTTTATGTTCTTTCAATGCTGACAACTTGAAAAAAGGCAGCAGACATACCTACAAATGACAGTTATCTTCAGGGAAAGGAAAATGGCAAATATTAGACAAAAAAAAGTATGAAGTAAATTTTTCACCCTGAAGGGCCAAAGAAATCATTAGAGCTATCTGACAGCCTGAGTCTCCAGGCACATGACCTGCCTCCTGGCTATCTCATTGCTATTTATATGAGCTGGAATGTCTATCTAGCAGCCAGGGTTGAAACCAGGTGGGATCCATAGAAACTTAGATGTAGCTCGGAGTAAAATAAACCAGCAAACCCTTATATCTGTCTTTTTAAATTCTGGACTTCAAATTATTTATCTATAGTTTATAATTACTTACTCTTCTCCCAACACATACACATACACCCCCCCCACACACACAGACATACACACACACTCATACACACACATTTTTATATTTTTATTCCTCTTTCCCCCAAAACATTACATTGAACAAAGCAAATCTTTAGGAGTTAACTACCTTGTCTTTTCCACAAGATATTACTATACTTATAGAGTTGGTATTGAAATAAAGGAAAATGAAAATAGCTGCTCTTTGCACAGGGTAAGATATTCAAATAAATTATGAAATAAAGAGTTCAAAATCTTTTGCTTAATTTTGACAGTTATTTAAATCTGCCAAATTTCTTATTAAAAAAGTTGCCACTATTGAAATATTATTAAAGTAATATAATGAAAATTAAATATACACCGATGGGATACACAGTAGAATGCAATTGTATAGGGATGGAGTGTTCCTTTCCAGTTGGGAAATAAGTTCTCTCTAATGCCCTTTATTAAAGTTTAAAGGAAGTGTTGACTTGGCAGTAGCAAAAAAAGATAGGGAATGAGCTTTCCTGCAGCTGACCTTTAGGAGCTGGTGAGCTGCCTGCAGCACTGTCATTAAGCATGGCAGGATGCAGTAATGTTCGTGAAAAAAAAATGTTTAAAAAATCAGAAACGCAAAATGCCTCTCTCCAGCCAGCCCCAAATTCATCGCCCAAGATCATTCTGTGTTTTTGACATGTCTGCGTGCGCACGTGTGTTTGGAGTGAGAGCTTGATCATAGTTCTACCAGGAGCTAAAATCCTAAGCCATATGTCAGTGCGTTTATCAAAGAGAAGCTTGACTATATTCTCTTCATACTGTTTCAGCAATCGATTCTAATCACCAGAACTTAAAAATCTGTTCCCACAATTGTCTGACAAGTTAAAGTTTCTGTTTCAGCTTTTAGCATGATAAGAAAAAATTTAAAAACCTCTGTACCTATTGAATTTTTACTACTGCCAAGCATCTGCTTTCTCTCTGAAGACTGCATCATCTTTTTGACTAGGTTGTACATTTAAGACCTGAAAACTGTGACCCCCGTTGCCTAGCAACTGAGAAACTCAGGCCTCAGCCTTGGTGGGTGAGATGAAAAAAGGTCAATTAGTGTGGCAAGACTGTCCTTATCAATATGCTACCATGGCAGCTACTTTTATTTCTTTATAGTAATATATCATAATAAGTTTTGTAGGTCTTTATGCTATGGTTTTCCCTTTTGAATAAAAGCATAACTAAGACTTGAGGGGATGTCTGATATAACAGAAAATGTAGCCATAAAAAAAAATCCAGAATAGAAATCATCTGAGTGCTGAGTACCCTGCCGGGCTGCCTGAGGCAGTTACACATTTCCATTGAGTTATTTTATGATCAGGCCAGTATGTTATTGAAATATTATCTCTTTAGCCTTTCTCATTCTGATAAGAAATGACAGGCTCTCAGAACAGCAATACATACAGAGTACAAAATATGGAGCTGCGGACAAAATTCAGCTGGGGTAAAGAACACTGGCTTTGGAGAATTTCCATTAAAACCGATCATCCTTGAGTTGTATTTTCACATCAGGCATGGTCACATTCTAATGTCCACCATAATTGTGATGAGAATTAGGAGCCTCTGTTGATGATTAAATTTAGACCCATTATTGAACAACATTAAAGAAAAAGTCTGTGTTATTTTTAGCAACCTCATTGAAGATACGATTTCTTTAGTAAATAATAAAAAGCTGTAACATTTAAGATACACAGATAACAGTTATAGTCAGGCTTTGAAGGGTCATTCATGAAAAGAGGGTAAGGATATATAACTCAGAATAGAAAATTTCAACTTAAATATTCAGAAGGTGATCTGATTTGGAAATATTTTAGAAATGATTTGCAATACATATAGCTTTGTTCACTTATTTCTAAAGGTTTCTCAGGAAGAAAGATGATCTTATCATTGTTTACTTATTGATTTTTATTGTTGTTCAACATGTAAGGCATTTCATATATACAAAATTAATGTATACATATTTATAGATATGTAAGTTACACATGTGGTCTGTTAGTCTGAATATCAGGAGAACTGGGTTTCATTCATCACCCTGCATTGATTAACATGTGACCTTAGGCAAGCTGGCAACTCTTAGGGCCTCAGCATTGACTCCCCACCTATAAAATGAAGAAGTTGAACTACAAAATTTCTCGTGTCTTTTCCTGTATTTCTTTTATCCTCTATCAGCTACCCATTTTTCTCTGTTCTTTATTCTGCCATCTAGATACACGTAATCACATTTTTTATGCAAAGCATGATATATATGTGATTTGGCATAATCACCACTTTGTATATTTTAAGACTTTTTGACCTTCTGACAATAACATTTAAGAGGATGTAAACTTAGGTGTTCCCAATTATTAGCACCGTGTTGGGGTTGGATAAATTGACCTTCCAGAAACCTAAAGTTGGCATTTTCCTCTGTTTGACCCAGTCTCTGTGAATGTGTGGGATTCATGACTGTTTTGCTTTTCTCTTCTTTCTTCTTTTTCTAAAAGAGCATTAATGTGGAAGCAGATGTTGTCTCCTCCTCACAAAAGCTGCACAGTGAATCATCTGAGCCTCTCTGTAAAATTTTAACTTAATGGAGTCCTGGCATTTCTGATGAGACGAGGAACTTAATTTTATAGAACAACCTATTGAACAAGCTGTTCTTGGACATTCCCATCTCAACTAAATGTTAAAAGTATTAAAATTCACATTAGCACAAGAGGAAATTTTGCATGGGTAATCCTTTAATACAGTGTTTTATGGCTCTATTAGCTGCACAGCAGCTGGTGACATGATGAATTTAATCCATTAAAAAATTCAGTAAGAGGTTTAAAAGTCAGCTTTTTAAAACATTATCTTGCTTCAAGGAAAGAGAACTTCTCCTCAGGGCCAGAACCGGGGTGGCTTCACACTGTGGCAGGTATGGGAAACACACCTGCATGACAAACTTTTATGAGCTCAGAGATTTGCACCTAGGAGGGGTCAGAATGATGAGTGAGAACTCAGGGCTTGTGAGTAGGAAGGGGCTAAAGCTTTTGAACACTTCTGACTTACACCTCCCACTCTCTCCTTGCTTTCCAGAGGTTTCACAAGGATATTAAATGATGGCATTGTTTTTAAATGGGTTAAGCATTTTTGAGTCTGTGAATATATTTACATAAAGTGAGAAATTCTCTGAGCCTTAGTGATATAATTATTTATCTTATGAGGACATAAGTAAAAACAGATTTCTGACCTTTGATATAAATAAGCTTCTGCAAATTAACTTGGGTATAAAAGCTTTGGCAAGGGTCTCACCTTGAAGAAATGCTCTTGATTTGTGTATCTACAGAGCATTGGGAAGGATTCTGGGCACAGAGTGGGTAAATTGCTTCTTGAATGGCTTAGTAACTGAGAAACCTATCTAGGACTGGACCCATGGTACTGTCGTGTCTTAACCACTCGCCTTAACATTCTTCATTTTTCTTTCCATTTTGTGACATGTTTTCCCAAAAGGAAAAAAATATATCTACATTGTCCAGCCCTATCAGTTGATTTTGTGAGTTACTAGGTAGAATTACTTGTTCTCAAAATCAGGAGAATTTCTTTGTTGGTGACAAATATGTATTTCTTAGCAGAGATGGTAACAGGTCACCTTGGATCAAATTGCCTAGCATTTATAAATGAGTTTGTTACTGTATTCGACCCTCATGAATTAAAAAAAAATAGGTAGCTTAACTTAGGAGTGGTTTTGCCTGAACAATTAATTTATATGCTACTTCCTATGTTCATGTAAATTCCCTCATGTTATCTTCTCACTTAGCAGAACTTGATGTGGGAGGGGAATTGCTATTTCTTGTGGTAGCTATTGAGGATCATAAGAGCAAAACCAAAATCCACTTTATTTATCTTGCAGGAGATCTCTAACGATCCCTATAGTTTAAATAGACCACCAGGTTGAAAACGGAAACAACTATTGTATTTTCAAGTTTAAAAATTGGTTTATTTTTCTTCCAACATGAAAGGCTTTATCTTTCTTGAAGTGCATGGTTATTTGGGTATGAAAGGACTTTCCTTCTGTTCTGTAGGAGAAGACATGAACATTCTAAAATTATTAATTTCCATAATCCTCTCCCCCCACAATGCTGCCAAACATTTACCTTTTAATGAAAACTTCAATATATTTAGAAAACAGTTGAACTTGAGAGCTGATTACTGTTAGCTTGAGTGAAATCTGTTTTGATAATATCTAATCCTGTGTTTGAGCTGATTGATCTACATTCACTGCCCCCCCTAACCCCCTGGCTTTCACAAAGGCACCTTTCACGGGTGTGCGGTAATGTGTTTCTTTTTCCAATCTACAAAGTTCCTGGTGACTGAGCCTGTTGTGAGAAGGGTTATGCAGTCTGAGTGCTCGACTAATGACACTGCCTTTTTTTAAAAAATAAAATGCAAACTCCACTAAAATGATTTTCTTATTGGAAAAAATGCATAACTGAAATCCAGTCAATAGTGTCATCATAACCATGCACATTTTCATGTATATACTATTTTCGTAAGCAAGAGAGATTCTGGTTGACATTTCAGATTTCATAGCCAAGGATAAAATGAAAGCATGATAATCAGGTCTTTTCAACCAGCATAAGTATTTTGCTAGAATTTGTCATGTTATTAACTGTTTCCAAAGAATTTAAAAATGAGAGCAATTTGTGTTTCTTGATGATTTGATTAATTTCAATGATTCTTGAATCGCCACTGCAGGGCAATACGGGTTGGGCCAAAATGGGTTACTTGAGGTATAATTAGCTAATCCTAGCTTCTAGGAGAAAGCCCTCAGCTTTTTCCATGTTTCCTCCACTTTGTGGTGGGATATTCTGCAGTTAGACACTCTCTTCCGCTAGTATGTGAATGAGACATAGATGGCCTTTGTGTATTGACTCCTAGGTTGTTTATTTCTTCATTGTCAGTGCCATGCCAAACCAAAATTTTTACACACCAATTATTTAAAAAATAGCTCAAAAAAGCAAATTTTTAGCCATTCAGAGACTGCCTGTTTTGCTAACCCAGTGAAATCACATCCAACAGCTGCTACTTATTGACAGGATAGGACCCTGCAGTTATAAGATCTCAAGCTGCTGTGCCCTTCTGAGCTCTCTGTCCCAGAGACTCCCCACTGTGCTACTGAGTGCCATCCCATAGACATGTGAGCCCCTCATCTCCTAGGAATTCCCTTGTTCTCCTCTTTTAATAATGACTCCAATGCTGTGAGCGACTTCCCTCACATGCAACCCTCCAAGCAAGTTCCAGCCTGGTAAAATGTGTGTGTTACTGCCTCCTGTGGTCATATTTTTTCCCCTTTTCAGCCCCAAATTACTCAAATCCCTGACCCCCCCCTCCCTTCCTCCTCTCTCCTTCTCTTGTGCCTTATTTTCTTTCTCCTCCTTCTCCTTCTTCACAATAAACAAAGTAACCTTGATTGCTGTGGGCTGAAAATGGGAGGAGGAAGGGTGTGAGATTTTTAAAAATGCTGCAAGAATTTATACAACCTTGACTATGTTGATAAACAATTGACCACTGGCCCTCTATTGGTCCGACTGCCATAGGGAATGCCCATCTGAGTAAGACAAGGGCTTATTCTTAGGAAATCTCTGGCTGGACCACACAGATACACAAGACAAGAGAACAGATTAGTGGCTGCTCCTCTCCAGTTGTGTTCCACAAATTCACAAGCTGGCTTCTTTCTCTGCTCCCTTTCTGCTAACATTCATTCATTTATTTTTTCATTCTGAGGATTTTGATTGACTCCCTCCTGTGTGAATGGCACTGTTGTTGGCACTGGGATATAGCAGAGAATGAAGCAAAGGTATGAATTAGATTATGATGTAGAGAAAAGTCCCACCAGATGGAAAGGGAAGCTTAGAGAGAAGCCCACCTTTTTAAACCAGTGAGGAGCAGGAAAAGAGAGTTAGAAGGATAGTATATGGGATAGAGGCCAGGACCCTTCTTTTCACCACACTCAGGCCTCAGATTTGGGGTCTGATATAGCCATCCAGTTCTCTTGGGGGAAGTTTGAGAAAGTTAGGCCAAGTGACCTGCTCTGTTAGGCATGGGACATGTACGTGTATGTGGATGGTACAGTTCCCCAAGGACACTCATATTATGACAATACTCAAATAATTCCCCAGTAATCCCAGGAAGTGCTCAGGGTAAAAATAGAGCTCCATGGACAAATTTGTTTGTAAAACACTGCACACTACCAAACACATTAAGGCAACACTTCTCAAAGTGTCTTTGCACACGAATCAACTGGAGGTCCTGTTAAAATGCAGATGCTGTCAGTGGGCCTGCAAGGAGATGTGGGGCCTGTGATTTTGCATTTCTAACCACCACTCAGGTGATGTTATGCAGCTGGTTTATGAATCCTATTTCAATGAAAAAGTTTATGAGATTCTTTCTGCCTCTTAGTCTCTTAAAGTCACTAAGCAATCCATTAATTCACCCAGTTTTATTGTCTAACATGTTCATTTACAAAGCTGTCCTAGCTACAGAACAGCTATGAGAGCCTTTGGAATGCAGCTGAGGAAACATTACACTATTTGCCTCATAATATTTCTCTGCATTGTCAGTCAAGAATTCTATTTGTTTTGTGTGAGCATGTGTGCACTGGCATGTGTGTGTGCTATGTAAGTCTGTATGACAGACTGTAATTTGCACAAATATCTACTGCATCCTATATGAGAATCTCTCATAACCTTGTCGAATCCTCATTACGAAATAAAGTCTATGTTTCCTCCACTTGAACCTGTGCCTGACAACAATTTCTATGAGCAGAACTCGGAAGGAGCGTGATCACGAGGTCATAAAAGGTGACACAATTTCCTTCTCTTCTCTCTCAGGACTTGTGCTCTGAGCCTTCAGTCACCAAGTGAGAAGTCTGGTTACCCGTGGGTCAACCTGCGCAGCGACCACATGGAGAAATGAGAGATGTCGAGAGAACTCCAGATAATCTAATACCAAGCTGTTTGAATCTACCCAGCCCAGCCACTAACATGCACCAAAACTTTCAAGATGACCTCAGTCAGACCTCAGCTTCAATCACAGACTGACTACACCTGTATGAAAGACCTCAAATGAAAACTGCCTAGCTGAGCCCACTTAGCCCCCAGATTTCTAGGCAAAATAACGATTATTTATTGTTTTAAGCTATTGTTTTGGAATGGTTTTCATGCAGGAATCGATGTCTGGAAGAGTCCAAATAATACAAATTAATCAGATTGGGGACTTGGCTTTTTTCATATTCACTTAGGGCCAAAGAAAGACTTGGTACAATCTTTGCTTGAGCTGACATAAAAAATAAGTTACTTTTAGAATTTTCCTATGAATAGAATTCTTATTGTCTGTAGTTAGTATCCAAAGCTTAAGCACCTTCTCTCCTCATATCCTTCCAAGGATAAGGTTGTATTCCATAATGCTAGATGACAACTGATAAACAAGCAGACACCCATTAAAATGAATGACTGTCAATATTTTTTTATGCTTATTTGTTATTAACGACAGAGAATGTGAAGGTGCAATTCAAATAGTTTATTATTGTCATACGTTTTAGCAATATATTACAGTTTACGCCTTGGCTTGGAAGTTGATTACAAGTTTTATGAGACTGAGTGCCTGTTATTGGCAATCTTGATGTTTTCTTTATCCCTGTAACATGTCACAGACAATTGATTTATATGCAGTCAACTTTTTTATATTATATCATTTCAACAAAAAAATTAAAGAAGAAAGTGTGTAGTATGGTGTAGAAAGAATATAATGAAGGTTACATCAGTCATATGGAGGGATTTTAAAGTATATTAATAATATGTGTGTTCTCTATGAAATCCATTCTAAGAACATTTTATATTCTTTGCGAGAGACAAAACAAGTCATCAGAGACTTTTTTATAAACACAGGTGGTGCTTATTAACTGAGAAATAAAAATTTTACACTCCTGATGATTAGCCTAGACGAGTTTCCATGTGCTCCTACACTTTTGGCAAATGATTCTTATTTTCTTTCCTAGTTTTTCTCTCAATTCTGATTACTTTCGTTCTATATGAACAGCTTGGGTTAGTGGTGCAGTGATACCTAATATATCTCTGACAGGTTTTTTTCGGGAAGGTATTAGCAATCTATTTCACAATGATCATCATAATGAAATATGGCACTATACATTTTAACTGACATGGCTGTGAAACCTCAATGCAATAAACAAAGTCTTCATATGTGAATGGAGAATTAGGATTTACATCTACAAGTAACAGGTTTAAAAGGAAAATCCAATCTGCTTCCTTTATCTGTCATTGACATACATTGCTTGTGTGCTTTTTAGAATTGCCTGAATTGACTGGTTATTTTGTGATTGCTTCAATACATATGAAGAGCAGCCTCAAAAAAGACACAAAAAGTTAAGAAGATTCTGTGGAACAATAGGGAAAAAGCACACAAATGAAAAAGGATACTGCAGGAAAAGTTTTGAAAGAGGAGGGAATGGATTCTCAAGAATTTGAAAAAAGAAAAATCTGTAGTTTAAGGATTTGTGAATTCAGATCTCTGAAGGGCAAGAGAGGTGAGAAGTTATATGGGCACCTGGAGTAATTAGAGGAAATGTGGTTTGGAGAGCTGTATGACATTAGAAAGTCTTGGCGTGGAGGCTTAGCAGCAAAATTTGAATTTAATAAATGTAGATATGATGGTTTATGGGATGGTCTTTGGATATTGGAGCCCCCTCTCTATGAACAAGCTTTACTTCTCATAATTTTTGATATCAATTCAATTTCTTGCTCAGAAAGCTGTAGAAATATTGTACTTGAACACTTTGAACACTTTGTACTTGAAAATATTGTACTCACAGTTCAGTGAGTATGAACTGAACAAGTGAAAAAATATTGCTTAAGTGTATAAATCTCTCTCTCTCTCTCTCTCTCTCTCTCTCTCTCTCTCATCTATCTAAACTAATTTATCTGTAATTCAACAAATGACCTAAGATGATGGCATAGAAGAGTGCAATCTAAAACCATTAATTATTAATTAGGAGATGAGCAAAGCAGAAAGCAAATAAATGAGAGGCAGAAGCCTTGATCTTTGGTTCTGGCTACTGGAGGACATCTATTCAGGTGGAGCGCTTCATAAGGCAGATGAGAAGAAAAGAACCTCCACAAAGACTTCAGCGATTGACTCCAAAGGACAGATTTCTGAAAGATGATCACTTCCTGCACTATCATTGTATATAATGGAATGAAATCCCCCAAATGGGGGATTAAAAAACAGCACAAATTGGAGCAAATCTCAGATACCTCTCACCTGTGAATTCCTTGAGGAGCAATCCTACCATCTGCTCATCTGCCCACTTGTCTGGGGAGCTGGTTAGACCTTCTATCACCCATCTGTGTGCCTTCCTTGACTGATATTAATTGAGCCAAAAACCAAGAGAGAATAAAGGGAGGTACAATAAATGCCTCCTAAGGAAGACTTGAGCCTCTTTATTTTTAATTTGTTTAATTTGTTATTAAATATTCACTAGGAAGAAAGTTAAAGAGACTTAATTTGGGTTTTGAGATTTAGATCCAAGGCAATACAGAGTATTTAAATAAGCAATTTTATCTCTTAGCAAAGGAATTTGATGACTGAAGTTGTGGCCCACAAAAATAAATTTGTGAAATAATTTTCATAAATGATGGATGAGATTCCTTCATTCACCCAAGTATTTACTGAGCATATACGATGTCAGTATGTTAGTCTTTTTTTAGTCTACTTTACATGTTTATTATTTATTTTAATTATAGTCAACCTACAATATTATATTAGTTTTATATTCAACATTCATATACCTTATAATGTGATCACAATGATAAGTCTAGCAATCATCTGTCACCATACAGGGTTATTACTGTTATTGACTACATTTCCTGTGCTGTACATTACATCTACTTATTTATTTTATAACTAGAAGTTTGTACCTCGTATTCCTCTTCACCTTTCTTCCTATCTCCTTCTTCCCTGACAACCATCAGTTTGTTCCTTGTATTTATGACTGTTTCTGTTTTGTTTTGTTTATTTGTTTTGTTTTGTTTTGTTTTTAGATTTCATATATAATTGAAATTGTACAGTATTCATCTTTCTCTATCTGACATATCGTTTGGCATAATACCCTCTAGGTCCACCCATGTTGTTACAAATGGCAAGATTTCATGTTTTTATTACTAAATAATATTCTATTGCATATATGTACCACATATTCTTTATCCAGTCACCTATCGATGGACATCTAGGTTGCTTCCATACCTTGACTATTGTAAATAATGCGGCAATAAACATAAGGGTGCATATATCTTTTCAAATCAGTGTTTGTTTTCTTTGGAAGAATACCCACAAGTGGAATTCCTGAGGCATATAATAGTTCTATTTTTAATTTTTTGAGGAACTTCCTTACTGTTTTCAGTAGTGGCTGCACCAATTTATGATCCCACCAACAGTGTATGACAGGTCCCTTTTCTCCACATAGTTGCCATCACTTCTTGCTTATTGACTTTTTGATAATAGCCATTCTAAATGAGTGAGAAGATATTTCATTATAGTTTTGATTTGCGATGTTGAGTCTATTTTCATATATCCATCGGCTATCTGTATGTCTTCTTTGGATAAATGTTTATTGAGATACTCTTTCCATTTTTGAATCAGATTTTTTTCATTGATGTTGAATTATATGAGTTCTTTATGTATTTTGAATATTCGTCACTTATCAAATACATCACAAGCAAATACCTTCTCTCATTCAGTAGGTTGTCTTTTCATTTGTTGATGGTTTTCCTAATTGTACAAAAGCATTTTAGTTTGATGTAGTCTCATTTCTTTATTTTTGCTTTTGTCTGGGGAGACATATCCAAAAAAATATTGCTGAGACTGATGTTAAAGAGTTTACTGCCTATATTTTCTTCCAGGATTTTTATGGTTTCAAGTCTTACATTTAAGTCTTTAATTAATTTTGAGTTTATTTTTGTATATAGTGTAATACAGTGGTGCACTTTTATTTATATATTTATTTTGCATGTATCTGTCCAGTTTTCCTGACACCATTTACTAAAGAGATCTTCATTTCCTTATTGTATATTCTTGCCTCCTTTGTCATAGATTAATTGACCATATAAGTGTAGATTTATTTCTGGGATCTTTATTCTGTTTCATTGATTCATTGTTTTTGCGCCAGTGCTATACTGTTTTGATTACAATAGCTTCATGGTATAGTTTAAAATCAGGGAGTATAATACCTCCAACTTTGTTCTTATTTCTCAAAATTGCTTTCACTATTTGGGTTTTTTCCGTGGTTCCATATAAGTTTTAGGATTAATTTTTCTAGTTATATGAAAAATGTCATTGGTATTTTGGTAGAGATTGCATTAAATCTGTAGATTACTTTGAGTAATATGGACATTTTAATGATGTTAATTCTTCCTATCCTAGAGCACAGTATGTTCTTTCATTTATTTGTGTCATCTTCAGTTTCTTTCATCAATATCTTATAGTTTTCAGAGTACAGATCTTTCACCTCTTTGGTTAAATTTATTCCTGTGGATTTTATTCTTGATGCACTTATAAGTAGAATTATTTTCTCAATTTCTCTTTCTGATAGTTTGTTTTAGGGTATAGAAATACAACTGATTTCTGTATATTAATTTTGTATCCTGTAACTTTACTGAATTCATTTATTAGTTCTAATAGTTTTTTGGTGGAGTCTTTAGGGTTCTCTCTATATAGTATCATATCTGCAAAAAGTGACAGTTTACATTTTTCTTTTTTTTACAATTTGGATGTTCTTTCTTTCTTTCTTTCTTTCTTTCTTTCTTTCTTTCTTTTTCTTTTTTTGTCTCGTTGCTGGGGCTAGGACTTCTAATACTATATTGAAAAAGTGTGAGAATGGGCATCTTTATTTTGTTCCTGATCTTAGAAGAAAAACTTCCAGCTTTTCATCACTCAGTGAAATGTTAGTTATTGATTTGATATATATGGCCTTTTTATGTTGAGAATAAACAGTGACTGAGGAATTATAAAGAAAAAGACAAAAAGTGCAATGTGGTAAAGAAAAAGAAAAGAAAAAAAGATATATCTATTATACAGAGAGATAAGTTTCTCAGAGTGTCCTTTATGGACTTCTGATAGTCCCTGGTGGTTTACAAGATGCCAAGAAGCAAAGTGGAAGTTTTAAGAAAAAAGTTCTTAAATCATTTTATTCATATCATTACCCAAATTTGAAAGACTTTCACAATTATGCAAATCTCATTATATTCTAAATAATTGCTACATAATTAAGACAGCATATACTCTACAAGGGTTGTGTTGCTTGGTCATCTTGGTTAAAATTCATGTAAAAAGATATAGTTTTCCTGGGATTATATATTTTTATATTACTTGGGTCTTTCTCTTAAATTTGTAAAATGCCCCACTTTCATTATTGAGTTGTATGATATACCTGATTTATAAAAATCACACGCACAGAAATGGTCAAAAATGATTAGTTGGGTAATGGTAGAGTAACAGCTATTAAATCAGTTTTTCTACAAATAATGACTGTAACCTAGGGACAAAATACAAAAAAACAGCTACTTGAAGGCACTAGGGAACAAACAAAAGCAGGCAAGTCATGGAAGGACATTAAGAGCTAGACTGAAGAAATGAAACTGTGTCTCATGTTTTTAAAGCTTTAGCTTGGGGGCAAGTCCCGGTTACTGCCATGTGCTGTTGCTAAAAGATGAACAGAAACTCATCATTTTATTGGTTTAAAGAATCATAGGACAGAATTCCAGGTACACAGCACCTGGAAATTGAGGTAGGAAATCCCTGAAAGGATAGAGTCAGAGAAGAAGGGATCCCCCAAATCAAAGTAAACACTTTTTCCAAATCTCTGGATAACCCTGAACAACACATCTAAAGAGTAGACTCAAGCATCCCAATTAAAGCTAAAAAAACAACCTGTTGTTTCAGAGTTTGTGATTTGAGTTCATCTAGTTTAACAATCTGATTTAAAAAATGCTTTTTAGAGAAGTGAACAGAATTTATAGTTTCTATATTATAGCATTCCTTATGTTCAGAATACAATCTAAAATTACCAGATACATGAAGAAAAGTGATAATGCGGTTCATACTCAAGTAGAAAGAAATCAATGGAGAATAATCTCAAATGATCTAGATGTTGACATTAGCAGACAAGGATATTAAATCAAGTATTATAATGATACTCAAGTACAGAGAAAAATGTGATAAAATTAAATGTAAATATAGGAAATATCATTAGAGAATTGCAAACTATAAAAAAAGAACCAAAAAGGAAAGTCTATGACTGAAAAATACAATGTCAAAATTTAAAAACTTATGTGCTTAACAGCATATTGTATATAACAGAAGAAAGATGCCATGACTTAGAAGATTATCAAATTTGTAGAAAAAAAGATAACAATTTAAATGGAAATAACTAGAACCACATGAAGCTATGAAAAATACCAAAATTCCTAATAAATGTGTAATTCAAGTTCCAGAAAGAAAAGAGAAGGAGACTTGGCAGAAAAAATAGTTATAGTCAGCACAATAAAAAATGAAAATACCTTAACCTGCCAGAGAAAAACAACCCTTTAGATACAAGGTAATAACATTCTGAATAAGGAGACAAGAGAGAATAGAACAACTTTTTTTTTTTAAATGCTGAAAGAAAAGCAAAATCTCAACCTCTAATTTTATATTCAGTGAAAATATCTTTTTACATGAAGGCAAAAATAAAAACCCAAAACATTTCTAATGCAAAACAAGAGAATTTGTCAACAGCAGACATGCAGAAGATATGTTAATGAAGTTTCTTCTAACTGAAAGGAAATCATGCTGGATGGAAACTCATTTTCAGGAAGGAATGGAAAACATTAGAGATGGTAAATATCTGGGTAAATATAATTTTTTTTCTTTTAAACTATGTAGGTCTGTTTAAAGCAAATTTTCTTGTGGGGATATATATTATATGTAGGTATAATATATATGCAAACTGTAACATGGAAAACAATATTAATTGTAAAAAGACTGAAAAATTAAGAGTGTATATTGCAATCCCTGTATCATCCACTAAAAAATAATGCAAAGCAGTAAATCTAAAAAAAAAAAAAGCCCAATAGGTAAATTAAAATGGAATTTTGAAGATATTCAAAGAATCCATAAGATATTCAAAGAATCCATAAGAAGTCAACAAAAAGAGAAGACAGAGACCAAAAAATCAAAGCAGTCAAAGAGAAAATAAATAATAAAATGGTAGACCTAATTTCAATCATATCCACGAGTGCACTAAATATTAAGGTACTAAACATTTAATTAAAAGGCAGAGTTGATTAACTGGATAATAAGGAAGACTTAATTATGTGCAGCCTACATGAAATGTGTTATAAATATAAAGACATAGATGAAAAGTAAATGGATAGAAAATATATACCATGAAAATAGTGAAAATAAGAAGAGTGGAGTAGAATTGACATTAGATAAAACAAAATTCAAGACAAAGAATGTTATTGATGATAAAGACATTTATAGTGATAAAAGAATCTATTTGTTGGGAAGTGATAATAGCCATAAGTGTGTGTAAGCATAACAATTTCAAAATATATTAATTAAAAATTGATAGAGTTAAAAGGGGAAATAATCAATTCCATGATTACATCTTGAGATTTTACAATGATTTTCTTACAAAATCGCTAGAACAATTAGACAAAAAATACATTAAAAATATCAGAAAAACATCAATCACCTTGAATAAACTGATGTTACAGAATGTTACATCTAACAAATGCAGAACAGAGACTACTCTAAAGAGTTAATTGTATATCACCTATATGACATAAAGGGCAGCACATGCTGTGCAGTACAAATCTCAATAAATTTAAAAGGATTGAAATTGGATGGAGTATACTCTTTGATCACAGAATAAAATTACATTAAAATACATTTTAATCACATTAAAAATAAAAAGTGAGATATCAATGAAAACATTACATATTTGGAGATTACTAAACTCACTTCTGAATAATTCAAGGATCAAAGAAGAAATCACAGGGGGAATTGGAAAATATTTTGAACTGAATAATAGTGAAAGTACAACATATCAAAATTTGTTAAATACAACTAAATTAGGCTTAAGGGAAATTTACAGCTTTAAACGTTTCTGTTAAGAAAAGCAAAAAAAAAATTTGTTAAAGGAATGACTCAATTGAAAGACTTATGCTTTCTAAATTGAAGACTTACTGTAAAGCTACAATAATAAAGACAGTATGATATTCACAGTAATATAGACAAATAGATTATAATAGGGTCCAGAAATACACCTATGCATCTTGATACAGTTTATAGGGTTCTTTGCAGTATTCTTTCAATTTTTCTTTAAGTCTGAAATTATGTCAAAAAAATTTAAAGATTGAAAGACAAAATGTTAAATCATTTGAACAATAACAAAGTAGAATAGGTACTTACTGAATGTGTGGATGAAAGCTATAAAATACCTATGCTAAAAAATGTGTTTATTGCTCTAAACTGTAGTTTCCTAAAGATTAATCTATAATACTGTCTTCCATTTAATGAAAACCTTACATATTGCAACTGAGAATGAATATTTTAATGTGTAATGAATATTTGCATTAACATCTAAAAGCATATGAATACACATTTAAAAATTAAGACCCACTTGGGGGAAAAATCCTAATTAAAAATGAAAGTGAATCTATATACATTGTAGAAGATGCTGCATACAATCACTCCTAGCTCCTTATCCTTTGTCCAGGTTCATTTGAAGTTGAGGTGAACAGTATCCATGAACAGAGATTCTTTCCTACCTTGAACTACTATGACTTTATATTTTCTGCCTGAAGGATTTCTCCAGTGTGCTTAGCTCACACATGGCAGCCTGGAATTACTGAGGATTTAATACCCATAGGAGTTTCTATGATGCATACTTCAGGTTTCTCTTTGCTCAATAGAACATTTCTATGACATGTTTTCAACGTTTTCACAGAGATGGAGCTATAGCTGCCTCTAGCATTAAACCACTTATTAACTCATCCTTGATCGTTTTTCTTCTTCCCAATATTAATATCAACACTTCCTCCATTGTGCTTCCTAGAATCACATCTCAGATAACTTTCTACACCCAAGTACTTGTCCAGGATCTTCTTTCAGAGGAACCCAAACTATAGCCCATATTATTTTAAAATAATATAAAGAAGACCAGTATGTTTCAAAACTTACAGGATGTGACTAATGTACTATGAACAAAATTTGTAGCACTATATATTTTTATTATTAAAAAGAAAGAAAAAATATAAGAATTAAATAATTCACTAAAAAAGTTAGAAAGTTACACATATACCTAATAAAAGTAGAAATAAGGAAATTATACAAAACACACACTACAAAATAAATTTGCTCAAAAGCAAAAAGTAAAATTAATAAGTCCAAAAGTGTGTTCTTTGGGAAAAAAATAAAAAACCAACAAAGGTCCGGAAATTCTGGTGAACAATACAGTCTAGTACTACTTAACTATGAGATAAATTTTGAGAAATGTTTCCTTAGATAATTTTGTCATTGTGTGAACATCCTAGAGTGTGCTTCACAAACCTAGACAAGTCTTTACTGTATGTTGTTATACAAAACAACACAAGATTAAATCAAGCACAAAAGAAAATGATGCATTTATTAGTAAACATGAGATGTATGAGGCTGCTGCCAGGGAAACATGGCATATTGTTTTACAGTGAATTGTTTTTTATAAGTAGAAACAGTACACTTTAAAAAATGTATAGTATAGTAAATATTTAAACCACTAACATAGCTATGTATTACCATTATCAAGTATTAGGTGCTGTACATAATTATATGTGTTATACTTTTATATGACTGGAAGCACAATAGGTTTACTTACATCAGCATCCTCACAAACATCACAAACATATGAGTAATGTGTTGCACTATGACCTTCTGATGGCTACAATATCACCAGGTGACAGAACATTTTCAAAATTATAATTATAATCTTAATTATGTAAGATTAAATTTTACCTATACTTAAAATTTGTTATAATCCTATGGTACTATCGTCATATATGTGAACTGTTGTTGACCAACATGTTATGCAGCACATGACTGTATCAACAACAAAATAAAAATGAGAAAACACAAATAAGCAATATTAAAAAGTGATTATTATACCAGATATTGAGGAGATAAAATAATTTAAACAGAATATAAAATATGTTTATGCTAAAAATTTGAAAACTTTGGCAAAATAAATGACTTTTAAGAAAAATCTGAATGATTATAATTAATCCAATAAATAGATAGTTGAATATAATCATAGGAGAAATTAAAAATGTTTTCAAAGAATTCCTTTAAAAATACTCTAGAACTGGATTATTTTGACATAACTTTTTTCAAACTTTCAAGTCATAGCTAATTTTTATGTTATACAAACCATTTCTCAGCATAGATAGGAAAGGTTCCAACTTCTTTAATAAAATGACAAAAATTTGATGCCAAACTTGAAAAAGAAAATCAAAAAGAAAAAAACATGAAACAATTTTTTTTCTGAATATGCTTAAGATAACAAAAGGGTAATCTACAATCAAAAGGCAATAGTTTATTAGACAGTAAAGGCATTGCCATTAAAATTAAGAAAAAAATGTGGATGTATGTTATTGCCTCTATCAATTTATGTTGTCCTGAAAATTCCAGCTTTAAAAATAAGACAAAAAATGGTATAAGAGGTAATATATTATTCAGAAAAAAATTTGTTTGTAGATGGCATAGTTGTCTTTTTAGAAATTACAAGAAATTAATGGAAAAACTATGAACATGAATTAGGTTAGTATGTTGATTAATTAGATTAAAAGCTCTTGTGACAAAGAGACCCCAAATATAATAGATTAAATAAAATAGAAATTTCTTTTCATCTCTGTAATACTTCAGAGATCAGTGGTCAAGAACGATAAAACTGCTCTGCTCCATATGGTAATTAAGAGACCCAAGTTCCTTCTATCCTGCTATTTAATAGACTCCTACAACAGGGATTGTTAAATATTTTCTGTAATGGTCCAGAAAGTAAATATTTTAGGCTCTGAAGGTACATACAATCTCTGTCACATTTTTTTCTTCTTCCTTCTTTCCTTCTTTCCTTCTTTCTTTCCTTCCTTCCTTCCTTCCTTCCTTCCTTCCTTCCTTCCTTCCTTCCTTCTTTCCTTCTTTCCTTCCTTCCTTCCTTCCTTCCTCCCTACCTTCTTTTTTTCCTCCTTTCCTTCCTTCTTTTTTTCTTCCTTTCTTCCTTTCTTCCTTACTATTTTTTTTACAGCCATTAAAAATTTTAAAACTATTCTTAGCTCATAGGATATACAAAAATCAGGCCACAGGTCAGATTTGGTCCACAGACCATAGTTTGCTAACTCCTGCTTTATAATGTTGTTCACTTCTTCATGGTTAAAGATGATTCATCCCAAGTCTATGTTCAAGAAGAAAAATATAAGAATTTTGGATATGACTGGAAGTTGCACATACCACTTCCATTCTTATCATACTGGTTGAACATAGTCACCTGCCCATGCACAGCTGCAAGGAGGTTGGGAAATATGGGTAGCAATGTGACCAAGAAAAAGAAAAGAATATACTTGGATGAGAAAACTATAAATTTGACTTACTGGTTAAAATAACAACTTTAAAAAAATTAATAGTCTGAATATCAGTAATTATCAATTAGAAAATGTAATGAAAGAGTGTCTGGTCAAGATGGCTGAGTAGGTAAACACTTTGTTCACCTCCTCCTGTGACCACAGCAGAATTATAACTAAACTACAGAGAAACCATTATTGAAAATGAAGTCTAGCTGAACAGAGTCTTATAACTAAGGACATATAGAAGGAACCATGTGGAGACTGGTAGGAGGGGTGGAGATGTGGAACAAGCTGATCACACACCCATGTGCCGCAGTTAAAAATCTTGGCTGTAGAGGTACCCCTCCTGAGGAGCAAGGGGTCTCAGTCCCACACCAGACTCTCCAGCCCAGGGTTCCAGTGCCGGGAATAGAAATCCCCATAGCTTCTGACTGTGAAAACCAGTAGAGATTGTGGCTGAGTGAGACGGAAGGTGGCTAGAGTCCCAGACTTCTTAAATGGCCCATGCATGGCCTTACTTGCTGATGGACTCACTCTGAGCTCCAGTGCTGGGGCAGCAGCTCGAAAAGCAACAGGGGCATACGGGGAGGAATGAAATTGTCTGGCTTCAGGGTGAGGTGCTGAAGGGCAGCTTTATTTCAAACAGAAGTGCTGGCAGAAGCTATTGTTTCTTTGTTGAGACTTCCCTGCACCCAGACACAGGGAGGTGTCAAATCTGAGTCACCAGGTAACACTATTGCCCTGTCCTGGTGATTGCTGAGAAATGCCCCACCTCTCTGCCATCCAAAGTATGGGTATACCCAAGCCACTTCCAGCAGCTTTTTCATATGAATAGTTGGTTTGGCTCATGCTGTGGACTTTCTTAAAATTGCTCAAAGGTTCACAAACCCCAATCAGCATCTGGCCTTAGTGTGCTTTGCACCATTTGATAAGCAGCTCTAAGCCTGGCACTATTGGCAGCCAGCCTCAATTTACAGCTTAACCTCTCCCAGGAACCTCCAAGTCCAGCACAAGTGGCAACTATCTGCAGATCATTTTGTAGCTTATACCCACTGGCCCTGGTTAGGCACAGGCAGTGCCCAATTTTGGTGTACACCAGAGCCTCTTCTAAGATCCCTCAGAAACAACACACCCAGTGGCTGGCTTCAGACCACATGAGAGTGCCACTTAGCCACTTCCACAAATGATGCGCCCAATGGGTAGACTTGGCAGGCACCAGAGCCCTGCTAAAGCAAATCCTGCTCTATAGGGCCAACCCCTGCACAAAAGCTCCTCTACTATAGTCATGGCCAGTCCTCACAAACAATCAGCCTGAAAATCAATCCCTCCCATTGACATGCCAATAACAATCAAGGCTCAACTACAACATGAGGACATGCACAACCCACACAAGAGACATACCTGGAGCACCTTGCTCAGGAGCCTAGGGATATTGTGCCACTGGGCCCCACAGGATACCAATTACATAAGGCCAGTCTACCAAATTGCAAGACATAACAACTCTACCTAATACACAGAAACAAACTCAGGGAGGCAACTAAACTTAGAAGACAAAGAAACATGTCTCAAATGAAAGAACAGAACAAAGCTCCAGAAAAAGAACTAAACAAAATGAAGACAAACAATCTATCAGATGCAGTGTCAAAACATTGGTCATAAGGATGCTCAATGAATCTAGTGAGAACTTCATCACGGAGACAGAAACATAAAAATAAAAATGAAGATAGAAAACACAAAAAAGAACCAGTCAGAATTGAAGAATATATTACAGGAAATCAATAATAGATTAGATGGAGCAGAGGATCAAATAAGAGATTTAGAAGATAAGGTAGCAGAAAACAGCCAGTCAGAGTGCAACAAGAAAAAGTTTTCTAAAGAAAATGGGGATAGTTCAAAGAGCCTCTGGGACAACATCAAGCATATCAACATTCACATCATAGGGGTACCAGAGGAGAAGAGAGAGCAAAGAACAGAAAACACATTTGAAGAAATAATGACAGAAAACTTCCCTAACTTTGCAAAGGAATAGACATACAAGCCCAGGAAGCACAGTGAGTCCCAAACAAGATGAATCCAAAGAGGCCCATACCAAGACACATCATAGTTAAAATGCCAAAGATTAAAGACAAAGAGAGAATCTTAAAAGCAGCAAGAGAAAAGCAGTCAATTGTCTACAAGGGTGCTCCCATAAAACTGTAAGCTGATTTCTCAACAGAAACTTCACAGACTGGAAGGGATTAGCAAGAGATATTAAATGATAAAAAGCAAAGACCCTCAACTGAGATTAGATACCCAGCAAAGTTATCATTTAGAACTGAAGGACAGATAAAGAGCTTCCCAGGTAAGAAAAAGTTAACGGAGTTCATTACCACCAAACCAATATTACAAGAAATGTTAAAGGGACTTCTTTAAGAAGAAGGAAAAGAAAAAAAAAAGATAAAAATATGAATAATAAAATAGCAATAACTACATATCTATCAAAAATTACTTTAAATGTAAATGAATTAAATGTTTCCATCAAAAGATATAGGGTGGCTGAATGGATAAGAAAAAAGGACCCTTACATGTGCTGTCTACAAGAGACTCACTTCAGACTGAAAGACACACACAGACTGAAAGTAAAGGAATGAAAACAGATATTTCATGACAATGGAAAGGAAATAGAAATCTGGGGTAATAATACTTATACCAGACAAAATGACTTCAAAACAAAGACTATAAAAAGAGACAAAGAAGGATCCAGAAATTTCACTACCTGGTATATATCCAAAGAAACCCAAAACACTACTTGGAAGAGACATGTGCATCCAAATGTTTATTGCAGCTTTATTTATAATAGCCAAGATATGAAAGGAACCCGGTATTTATTAATGGATGAATGGATAAAGAAAAAGTGGTACATGTATATTACTCAGCCATAAAAAAGAATTTCATTTGGGGGCAATCCAGGATTATGTTGTGGCTGATGTATATTAATTACTTTTACATCATTTTTTTTTTCAGATCTTTGCAAGGGTAAAACTACAAATAACAAGTTTTATATAATTAATTTAAATTTGTTACAGGTTTTCTATGTAGTGCTACATGTATATTATTTCATTCTTTTTTCTGGCTGAGTAATATACATGTACCACTACATAGATGGACCTAGATAGTATTATGCTAAGTGAAGTAAGCTAGGCAAAGATGAATACTATATGATTACATTTATATGTGGAATCTAAAAAACAAAATAATCAACAAACAAAACAGAGAAAAAAACTCATAGATACAGAGACTATTTTGATGGTTGTCATCTGGGATGGTGGTTGAGCGGATGGATGAAAAAAGGGAAAAGTTTAAGAAGTACAAATTGGTAGTTACAAAATAGCCATGATAATGTAAAATATAACATAGGGAATATAGTCAGTAATATGGTAATAACTATGTGTAGTGTAAGTGGGTACTAGATTTATGGGAGTGATCTCTTTGTAAGTTATATAAATGTCTAATCACTATGTCGTACACCTGAAACTAATATAATATTGTATGTCAACTGTAATTGAAAAATAAAAGAATTAAAAAAAGGAAGTGGGAGAAAAACAAATACAATTGAAAATAAATCTTTTATAATAACAAAATGTTTTTAATAACTATTTAGAAAATTTTGATCCTGAAGTGTTCAGGATCTACCTAAAGAGAATTAAAAATATAGATATTAAGGAAAGTAAAATTTGACAAATCAAAGGAAAAACAAATAAAATTGCTAGATAAAAAGACTAAATATTTAAAATATGCATGCCAATATTCCCAAATTAATTGATAGGTTTAATGCAACACTAATAAAATTCCAAGATTCACTCTGTATTTGACAAGATGATTCTGAAATATAGGATGATACAGAAAAACAAATGGGAGAGAATGTTTAGAAAAAATATTTTAAAGTAAATGCAATGAGAGAAAATTGAGCTACCATATATTTAGCTATAGGTGCTATCATTTGAAGGGATGTTCAGAAGAGACAGTATAGTTGGAACAGTGACACCCATTACTTCTTCTAAGTATTTTTATGTCACAGGATTTTGGGAAACAGAAAGTTCTAATTCAACTACTTTTTGGGTGACCTTAGGCAAGTGATTTAATCAATCTGAGCATCAATTTTTATCATAAAACTAAGCCAATTATATATATAATGCATATATCATAGTTTTATATATTATATATAATATGTAATATATATCATAGTTTTATATATATTATATATAATATCTACATCTATCCATATCTATATCTATATATCTATATATCTATATCTATATCTATATCTATATCTATATCATCTATCTATATAACAGGGGTTTATTAAGGATTATAATTTATGTACTCCATCTCTCAGAGTAAAAGATTTAATCTAACTAAAATGGTTTTAAATCCAATGTCCCTAGCAGAGGCACATCACCTAGTATTGCAATGTATGATGCCTATTGTTACTGATGATGCTAAGGAAGAGGAGAGCTGATAAATTGACATGATTTTCTCTTGATATGCTACAGAATTTCTCACAGCAGTTTAGCTAAGAAACAGTTGTTAGTTTAGGGAAAGAAAGCTGTTCTGAATTTTAGTTCTCTTTATTTCTAGCTACATAATATTGAGAACGTTACTTAATTTCTCTGTGCCTTTATTTTCTTATCAGTAATAATTCAGATAATAATGATGATAATATAACCTAATAAGCAATTTATAGATTATTTACTCTGTTCCAGGCACAAGGTGCTTGTGATACATTAAATCATTTAATTATTCACATAAATCTTAAGAGGCAGTTATCATTATCATCACCATCATAGTTATTATTTACATTTTGCAGATGGTAAACAGATATAAAAAGATTTCTATAACTTGTCGAAAGTCACACAGCTATTTAATGTGGACCTCAGGACCAGCATTTGGGCAGCTCTTCACCATCACAGTACTACTATGTCTTTCAGGATGTGCACTCCATAAATAACTGTTGCAAGACTCAATGTGTCCTTGAGGTCAGAGTGTTTGCAAAGCATTCAGGACAGTTCTTGGCATGTGGTAAACATGCAATAAGTGAGGCTGTTGGTGTGGTGGTTCACAACTGTAATTAAAGGGTCCCAGTCAATAAATATTTATTGATTGAATGAATGCTTTAATAAAATCTCTGATCTTAAAATGTCTTGGATATTCCTGGGTTTTCCTAGAGTATGATTTTAAGATAGTGAAAGATACTTCACAGTGAAAAGGTTTGTAGTCATAAATCAGTGTTTGTCTATTGTACAATCTTTTCTATTTAAATTTGGTTTTAAACTAATAAGTTTGTAAAGTAGTTGTAACAGCCTGAAATAAAGAAAGTGAAACCCTAATCCACTTTGAATCAACAAACATTGCTTGAATATTTAGGAGTAGTAACTGATTATTTTTTAAAATTCTGGATCATGTGTTTTATTATAGATAGTCATTGTAACCACTTTCACCCAGTCCAGTGAAATTGTAAATTTCAGCAAAAAATAATACATATCAAAGGAAACATATATTTTACTTGTAGTATTTCCAATATTACTGTTTTCAATTGTGAATCAAATGTTGACTTAAGATAATGAAGAAAGAATGCAATTTTATAAAAGTTTTGTGGGTTCACTAACATTTACTTATTTTAATCCTTTCTAAAAATTTTGGCTAGAAACTGCTTTATGATTACAATGATTACCAAGTAGAAATGTCCCAGAAAAACATTATTTTATTGGGGGTAGACTAAATGATTTTCTGGGCAAAAATAAAACCATCGAAGATAACAGATATATTTAAAAATCATGCTTCATTACAGAGTTTTTCTTTTTTACCAGTATAGATGATACTTATGATACCTGTATTTCAGAACATTGGGACTGATTTCAAGTACTTTGTTGTGCCATTTTAGATTTTCTTATTTGTAGCTATACAGTATACTAATCACTTGGAAATGATGTGTCTACATAAGAGAGAATCTGCCCTGCCTTATTAACTCTTGAAAAAAATTAATCCTTAAAAAGGAGAGAGAGAGAGAGAGAGAGGTGGCTGGGAAAATAATCCTGCACCTTCCGTAGTGGCTTCCAATATCATCCCCAACTAGCTCTTTGAGACTTGAATTTATTGAACCTGATAGAAGACAAGAGACAGAATTGTGAGACTGATAATGATTATAATGTGCAGGTCATGGGCTTGGTTAATTCTCTTCCAAAGGGATAGAAAGAAGAAGAGAGAGAAGGGTGAGTACAGTTGTTCAGTCCCTCACTTTCGAGCTAACTGGGAACTCTTTGTAATAAATGTCCCTGCCTCCATCAAGGGCATTTCTTCCATTTAACAAGCATGCAGGAAGCAGACATTGCTCAAGTACAAGGGTTCAGTTTGCAGTGAGCCACAAATCACATTTCATTTATCAGGCCCTACAGATGACAGGATATCATTGAATCCCTAGAGAGCCATATTCATTAAAAAGAAATCTTAAGTAATTACAACAATTAATTGACTTGAAACAGTTTCTGGTGGATAAGGTTTACATAATTCATTTGCCAGACAAAACAAGCCTGATCAAATTCGAGAACATGCTATTTTGGAGCGTCCCTCTATCAGACACTATGCAGTCCAGGAAAAGGGTTTATCAACTGGAGCCCACACTACCTCACTTTTTTTTAAAGGAATTTGTAAAGTAAAAAATGGAAACCTAAAAGGATCTGAATGACTCTATTTTGGGTCTATAATATGGTTTGTAGCACTTCTTTACTTACCAACGTTACTAAAACTGATGAATGAAAATGAAAATGAGTTATATTAATCAAGAACTCTTTAAGTTTGTGGTTTTGAGGAGGTATAGATGGATACAAGGCAAAGCCTTCTAAAAAGCCAAGCAATCATTTAAGACAAAATCAAGGGCCAGCCCAATAACTCATTATCCTCAAAGTAACTTACATGAACAACTACACTTGTCAAATTAATATTTTGTCAACATCTTCAGCAATTAGTCATAAATTATTTAGCTCTAAGCTTTTAAATGTGGGGCTTCCAATTAAATTTGGAGAGGGGTATCCCTGGAGAGCTATAACAAATAATTTCTTTTGTGTGTTATGAAATATAATTTTCCAACCATCTGATAATACTGCAATATAATAGAAGCATATTATCAGGCTTCTGCTATATCAGCACCTATTTTTGGAGAAATAATTTAGAGAAGTCCACATAACAGGAAACTACCCTCTAACACAGTTCCAATATACCTCTTTGGAGTGGTAGGAGAATAGGTGTTAGTAACTCTTAGTAAAACAACAAAAAAAAGTATGCACTATAGAAATTTTGAGATTGCTATTTTTTATTTCATGGCCCCAGGGAGAGTTACTAAGGCTTTTTGGACTTACGGAGGCAGCCTCATTGAAAGGGCCAATGATGGGGCAGGCACTTACACCCAAGAGTGGTGATCTCTGAAGTTTGGTTCTTCTAAATTAAACCACAAAATGGCTGTCTTATCTGGGAGCTTGTTAAGTGTATAAATGCAGGGCCCATTGTTGACACAATGAATTAGCTCTCTGTGGGTAAGAGGCCTGGACCTCTGCTGTTTTAATAGGTTTTCCGAAAACATAGTTACCATTGGTGAGGTTCAGCATCGTTGAAAAACTTGTAGAATGAATTTGTTTATTGGTATTTTAATAAATTATTATTCTCCAAAGAAACAAAACCTATAGAATATATACCTGTATTGACATAGATATATTTATTTATTATGAAGAATTGACTCATGTGATTATGGAGGCTGAGAAGTCTTGCTATCTGTAGTCTGCAAGCTGGAGACCCAGGAAAGTTGGGACTGTAGTTCAGTCCAAGTCCAAAGACCTGAGAATCAGGGGCCAATGTTGTAAATCCCAGTTCAAGGTCAGGGGAAATCTCAACTCAAGCAGTGATGCAAGAAAAAAAAAAAAAAACAGGAAAGAATGAATTCCTTCTTCTGCCTTTTATTCCACTGAAGCCCTCAAAGAATTGGATGATGCTCACCCACATTGGGAAGGGCAATTTACTTTACTGAGACCAGTGATTAAAATGCTAGTTTCATTTGAGAATTCTCTCACAGACATACCCAGAAATAGTGCTTAATCTGGGGACCTGTGGCCAGTCAAGTTGACACATAAAATTAACCATTATACTCTCTAAGAGTTCCCTTGTCATTACTTGTGCAACTTGTTGAAAGTTACACATTTCTGGAGCCTAGAATTCTGGAGAGAAGTTGCAGTGTTGTGTGTTTTATCCACCCAGCAAGTCTTTTTGAACTACCTATCAAATATGCTACCTATCAACTATGCCCAGAGCTGGAGCTACAAAATTATTAATCTTTCCAAAAATTCATTTAGCATTTTCTTGAATTTCTTCATAGATAAAGAGATTTTAATTTTTTAAAAATATTTTTTAGGTCTATAATTTCCATTTGGTTAAAAAGAAATGTCTATTTTTTATTGAGATTTTCTAATTTTTTATTAGTTTTAAGAGAATCTTTGATAACTGAAGTGTAAAATCTTTCCTGAGAAATGACACCTGATTTAAAATCCTTGTCAGATTATTCCAACATTGGATTCATCTAATGTGGGTGTTGGTTGGTTATCTTGTCTCATTTATGTTGTGATTTCCTTGGTATGATAGATAATTTTCTACTGTATCCTGGGCATTTTAGCTATTATATTAAGGGCTTCTGGGTTTCATTTAAATCTGTTACTTTAGTAGTCAGTCATCCTGTGTAGGTGAGTTCCCAGGTCCTGGTCTAATTTGGTGGATTGTTTAATTTTCTGAGACTTTGGTGTGTTTTTTTGTCTGCTTGGTTTGTCTTGTGCCATGGGGTCTCTCACTGGTCTCTGCTGGTGCTGGCCAGGGGTTGACAGAGATTTTCCCAGCTGAGCCCCCTTTGCAATGCCCAGCCTGCTGGAGTAGGAGAGTCTGAGGGGTCAGGAGAGGGTGCTTCCCTGTTGCTGCCAGCAGCTCTGCTATTTATCAGTAGAGAAGAGGAGTCTCCAGCCCTGCCTAGAAGGTGACATTTTCTGCCAGAAGCTTAACTGCCTCTCAAACAGTGCTGTTTTGTCTCCTGCTGATTATTAGAGGGGCCTCCTCCTCATTCCAGGGAAGGAATGAGCCTACCTGGGCTCCTTCTCTTGTGAGGTGGGGGCTGGGAAACACCTAGCCTGGGTTGCCTCCTTCCATTAGTGGTGGGGTGGACATAGGACACTCTTCCCTTATGTTGTTCCTCCAGGCCTTGGGTGATGGCTTTTATCTCACCTCTTTTTGGAGTTCTCCTTTGCTCATCTCTTCTGCTGTCTACAGGATTTATAGTCATACTTGGCTGGGAGGAGCAGGATCTATGTTATGGTTGGTTTTTAAAAAATAATTTCCCATGGAAAGTCCTACAGATAGATTTTTAAAAATAATTTCAAACCAAAGTTTTTTTTTGTTAAAGCCCCAAAGTTTTTTTAGTTAAATTTCTATGATGCCATTTAAGTGAGATTAGATGTATCAGTAAATTCATGTGTACCTAATTATATTTATATTTGAAACCATACATCAAAAATACCACAGGGTTTGAAAAACTCTATACTCTAGGAAGAAGAAACAAATAACAAAAAATACTTTGTTTTCGGTTTCAGGTTCTATGTCAAGCAAGGTTCATACTCTCATTTAGCACCCTTCCCCCTTTGTCATCCTCCAATGGATAATTGTTTGAGGCAGAGTCAGTTTCCAGAGTTCAATGCCAAAAGTTTTTCAGATAGTCTAGGCCAGTGATGTAATCAAAGCTGGCTGATAACAGAATTGCCTAGAGAGTTTTAAAAAGTCCTAGCCTCCTGGTTTCTGCACCCTGAACATTCTGAATCAGTGGAATGAGGCTACTGAATATATAAATATATACATATATATTTTCCTAAAATTCCTCGAGCAAGCAACAATGGGTAATTGGTTATATTTGGCAACTATATCTAATCAAGAAATGGGTACATTTCCAAAACATGATAGAATCTATAAAAATAAGGCCCTTTCCCCAGGGTAACCCTTCATGCATGGAAAGCCAAAAGGAAAATTAAAATATTAACCTTGCAATGATTTTTCCCAGCACATTTTAAAAGGGGGAATGAAAAAACAGAAACTATTGAGGAGTATGCCAAGGTTATATAAGGTGTGAGATAACTAGCATATGAAAAAAATGACTGAAATAATTTACTTGGTAAAGAAAAGCCTTGGAGAAGATGTGATAACTGTCTTCAAATATAAAAGTATTCTGAAGAGGAATTAGACTTCCATTGTTTTGGAATAGGAACCCATATCTTTAGCAGACTTCTCAGGTGATTCTGAAGCAGACAGTCTGTGGACCTCCTTGTGAGAAGTGAGCTGCTAGAGCACTCTTGGTTATGGGAAGGATTACTCTAGACTTTTGTGAAATGGTTTGTGTGCTTGAGGATGAACAAGTTGTGAGAAGAATTCAATGGGAAAGAAAGGGAGAGGCAGGGATGTTTTGGGTTCAGAGGACCCACTTCTGGTTATACGACTTCCTGCAATAAAGCTCAGCAATCTGGAAACAAAGCAGAGAAAATGAAATTGCATCAACTTGAAATTGGAAAAGAGAAAGGTTGAGTGAAGAGTCAAAGAATAGAGAAACTTTTGGCTGTCAGTAGGAAAAGGTTAAAATGAAGGATCTTAGCAAAATTGGAAGGCAGGTGACCTTTAGGAGAACAACAAATCTGGAAAAGTGAGTAAGGCCAGTGTGCTAGAGGTTACCACAAAGGTGAGGAAGTTTCAGAAATAGGAATTAGAAAGGATTCTAGATTTGGAGTAGCTCCTATTTTCGTGGCCTGTGCACTGAGGAGGGAACAGTGTCTCTCATTGGGCCCAGCTGTAGAACAAGTATTTTGCATGGAACAATGTTTCTCAAACTGGAGCATGTGTCAGAAACACCTGGAGGGCTTGTTAAAACACAGGTTGTGGGATCCCACCCCCAGGGAGTCTGACTCTGTAGGTCTGGGAGGGTCCCCAGGGCTTGTTTTCCTGACAAGCTCCTGGGTGGTGCCAATGCTGTGAACCTAGGACCACCCTTTGAGGAATGGTGACCTGGGAAAAGCCAAGTTTACATTACATTAACACCCTTGGAGAAGATGAGGTCATAAGAAACTCATTTACCATAGAAAATTTTAAAAGGCAGAGTAATGTGGCTGGGAGAGCCTATTACAATAAGCTGCTCCAGGGCAAGATTTTGGGCATTCTTACATGGCTGGGGTTGAGCTGGATAGATTCCAGGGCATTTTCAAGTAGCTATAAAAGTCTGCATGGGCAGTTCTCACTTATCCATCACAGGCTATTTAACATTGGCTCCTTTTGGTGCATATATAACTTTGTTAATGCCAAGGGCAGCTTTTTTCACTGTACCTGAAAAGGGTTTTGGTTAGATCCAGTACTGAATATAATTGGCATCCTCATAAAGAATGGATATTTGGCAGCATAGGCCTTTAGCAAAACCTAATGCTATGGAAACTTTATTTATAGTGTTTCTTGAAACCTTTTAATGACTTCCCATAGCCATTAGGGTAAAATCTAGAATCCACAGTATTATATACAAGACTTTCCACAATCTGGCCTTGGAGTGTCTTCTCCATGAGGCAACCTCTCCCTCATTCTCTAGATTTTTGCCATAAAGAATGTGTCCTATTGTCTTGCATACACCATGCTTTCTCTAGCATCAAGGCCTTCACACATGCTCTTGGGGTTGCTTAGAATGTTCTTCTCTTGCTTTATTAGCAAACTTCTACTGATTTTTTAAATTTCAACTTAAGTGTCTTTTGGGGGAAAACTTTCCTAATCATCAAGCTAAAGCACTTTTCTCCTCTCCTGTAACAATGTGTCTCGCAGTTGTAATTCTAAGTTTACTATCAGTTTTCCATTTTCTACCAGGGGCTCTAGAACGGCAGAGGGTGATCTACTTGTCCATGTTGCTCTGAGACTTATCGGGTTTTAGAGCTCCAAGCGCCATAAAATTGGAACCCCTTAGCCCCAGAAAAACCAGGATGGTTGGTCATTCCAGCCTCGTTCACACCAGCTCCCCCCCACCCCCAGATCTAGCACTATAATTGCCACACATTGTCTGCTCAAAATATTTGCATTAAAAGGAATTGTGCAGTGCTTAACATGGGTAAAAGGAGAATCATCCCTCGCTCTCAATATCTTTATGACCTCAACAAACATTTCTTAAGAAGAAAAATAAAGATAACTAAAAGTCACTAATCAAAATTATGTTGGAGATCCAATTCCAATCTTTCACTTTAAAAGTCAGTAGGTAGATTTGAGACTATAGGCATATGGTAAGATCATCTATAAGGCTGGCCTGTTGAGTATGGGAGTATGTATGTATGTATGTATGTATGTATGTATGTATGTGTGTGTATGTATCATCTATCTATGATCTATCTATTTACTCACTCACTTAGTGAAGGGCATTTTTTTAATGCTTATTCTCAAAATACCCTAATCTCTCCACTATGTTCACTAGTAAATTATATTTACTTTCTTTAGAGTTTTCAGAAATGACCTAATAAAGTACAAATACTTTGGTAGAAAATTATCTTAAGTTTGTTAGCTACACATATGAAGTCAGGAAGGGTGATCAGCATTGAGCTTCAGGACAAAGATCTGTAAACATGAGGACTTCCAGGGTAGCTTTGGTTAGGCAGTGATATTCTATTTTTGTTTTGATGTTCTCTCTCCCCACACAATCCCTAGGGACATGGATCTTTCTAAACAAACAAACAAATAAACAAACAAATAAATGATCTGTGCCCCTGAAGAAATGAAGTACTTATAAGGAACAAAATGTCCTGAGTCATGCTCAAGCAAATAAACTCAGTAATTCATCTGTAAAGATTTTTGTAATTTTAAACAGACTCTCCAATGCTTTGAACTGCTGAGGAGTATTTATTAACACAGTGTGTTTAAGAGCCAGCATCAAAGATTTCAGTCTTCCAAATAAAAAAAATGAGAATGCATGTCTTGTTTCCACTGAGACAGAGTAAGGGCAAAGGCTATTAGGACAACCCCTCTCCTAGAATATGAAAAAATACCCTAACAGGCTTCTCCAGATCAGAAGAAGGGGGGCCCATGGAGCTTGGAGTGAGGAACTGCTTCGTGATGGCGGCTTTCAGACAGGTATGTAGTGAAGTTGTTACTGCTCATGAAGGCAGAGATAAAAGTGAGGAAAAATGGAATTAAAATGCTTCTTCTCAGACTCATGATTCTTTGCTTTACTCTCAAATCGCATCTCTACTTTAGGCTTTGAGGGAAAAAGAGAAAAGAAAGCTGAAAGAATCCGAAGAGGAAATGGTGGTGGCGGGGGGGAGATGCTCAAGATGCCGCAGTTCACCTGCTCAGCACCAATTCCTTTAACAGAACAAGAGCACCATTCCCTTTACTTCCCTCATCTCAAACAATGATGATGGAGAAAACTGAAGTAATTTTTAAAGTGTTCTTGATGCTTGAAGCTATCTCAAAGATAGAGGATTCTGCATGAGATGAATCTGTGTGTGGAGAGTGGAATTGATCAACCCATATCCATCACTACTTATTCTGGTTTACCTGTTGCCATGTAACAAATTACCCTAAAATTTTAATTGCTTAAAACAACAACCATTTTATTATACCTCATGATTTAGTTGGTTAGATATTCCAACAAAATTTAATTGGATGATTCTTCTGTCTCATATGGCATCAACTATAGTTAATTACCTGGGCATGTATTCATTTGCCAGGTGGGCTGATCTGGAGGATCCAAGACAGCTTCAATCACAGGTATGGTGCATTGGTGGGTGTAATGGGTTGAATAATGGCCCTTAAAGATATCTAGGTCCTAATACCTAAGGTGACTATCACCTTATATAGCAAAAGGCACATGCATATGTGATTAAATTAAGAACCTTGAAATGAGAAGATTATCTTGGGTTATCCAGGTGGGCCCTAAATGTAATCAGAAGTGTCCTTATAAGAGGAAGGGAGAGTATAGAAGAAGAAGGCTATGTGACAACTGAAGCAAGAACATACATTCCTGGCTTTGAAGATGGAGGAAGGGGGCCATGAATCAAGGAATGAATTGAATAAGGCTCTAGAAGTTGGAAAAGGCAAGGAAAGAGATTCTCCTCTATAGCTTCTAGAAGGACTAAGGCCCTGATGACACTGTGATTTTGGCCTCATGAAACTGATTTTGGACTTCTGATCTCCAGAACTATAAGAACATATATGTGTGTTGCTTTAAGCTATCAGTTTTGATACTACAGCCATAAGAAATCTATACAGCAGGGATGGTTGGAAGAATGGACTGAATAGAGACTATTAAACAGAACATCTGCTGTGGCAGCTCTAGCATGGGAACTAGTCACAGGACTTCTTATATGGCAGCTCAGTGCTCTCAAAAAGAGTATCATGAGAGAGAGGAGTGAAAGCTTCCACTTTTTAATACTTGGGCAAAACTATCACAGAGACTGCCCACCTGCAAAGAGAGGAGGCATAGACCTACCTCTCCATGGAATGAGCATCAAAGATTTTGTGGCTGCCTTTACACTTCAGGAAAGAATAATTTGAAGACTTATGTCTTTCTGATTGTGGTTCAACAACATCATGTTTGTATTCTTATTCAATCTGCTGACTGTCAAAATCCTAGTTCTGTAGCGAGTAAAATCACTTTTCAATTTGACATAAAAAAAGAGAATGATAGAGGTTCTTTAGTATTTCTATGGAATCCAAAGTCATATTGGCTTGTCATCCTCAAAGAGATCAAGAAAATGAGTGAGATTTTCACATGACATCATTCATTCATTAATTCCTAGTCTTTCTGCATCATTGGCAAGAAGACAAACATCATATCAACTATCACGACCAGTAATGTAGAAGGCACTGTGGTGAAACTGATAAATCTTCATCGAAAAACTGGTTTCAAACTAGGGAGCTTAGATTTCTCTCTTCTTTGGTTAGAATATAATGACTATGAAGAACTGTATAGAATATGCTGCAGCTTCTCAGAAAATACTATGTCACCTCCACTTCTGCCCCCAGCTGTTGTATGGATGAATATTCAGAGTGCTTCTGGCACTTTCCCATGTATTATTTCTTTTTATCCTTATAAGATCCTATCTCTCAGCTTATTCTTTCTAATAACAGAAAACTGTGACTGAGAAAAATTACCTAGCTAACTAAAAGATTGAGCCAAGATCCTGGGCTTGCTTCCTCCCCCTCCCCCCCTTCACTTTCTCGCAGCTGAGAGAAGGTTCCTAGGGATGGATACATGATACAAATGTAGAGAGAAGTGAGTTCCTCTCACATTTCATATGATGTGTTCTCATAATTGAAAAGCATGCTGATTTCACAAAATTGGATGACTTGACAGATGTTCATGTGTTTGGGCATCTGGAGTAGAGACAGATCTGAGATGGGATCTTTGCATCAGTTCCATGCAATGCATACCAGCTGATATCTTGAGGCTCTTTAGATGATACTTTTGTATTTGCTGCTCCAGTGGGAAATCATTCAGTCAGGACAATAAGGACCAGCACTTTGGTTGTGAGAACAAACTGACTGGACTACTTGTGTTGGTAGGAGCTCAAATGCCTTCCTGCTGCTCTAAGGTATGTATGACTGTGTACAGCAGCCCATGAAAAGTGCTACAATTAGCACCTCTGTGAGATCTTGAGGCTTTTAAGAAATCATTATAATAATAAGAGCAATAATAAAGATGAAATTCCTCATGCAACAACTGAAGATCTCTGGAGTAAATGGTTATTTTGTGGTCATAAACTTGTGAAACTACTTTTCTCATGCGAGAATGATGACGGAGTATCCAGGACTCTAGGCTGAGTTCAAGCTCACTTTGTGGTGAGAATGGTTTCTAGGATCCTTATTGGTTACTATCATCACCATGTACTTCTATTTTTCATTAAGAATTGGCTCTAGGCTAGGCTCTGTACTTGGCCCTTTGTTTATAGTTTTTCTTTTGGCTTAAAAGATAGATTTCCTCCAATACTTTTTCCAATGAAAGTATTGAAATTCTCCTGTGTCTAATGACTTATATTATAGAGGGCTGCTGAATTCTGCTGGAAAAATAATGTGAGAAATTTTATAAAAATGAGGTAGAGTTTCTGTTATTCTTGTAACATTTTAGAATCAGTTTATTACTATAATTTAAGATTCAAAAGCAACTGAGGTGCTGCTAAAGTTCAGACTTCAATATTATAGACTTTATAGAGAAACATGCAAGTGGGCTGCAGAGTAGTGTTTTGATCTTGCCATCAATCAAGAAAACAGAAAAGAAGATTTTCTTTTTTTGGAGAAATATGGCAGAGACATTCCCAGATTTCTCCTCTTGAAACAACAATAAGCTGAACATCTAAAACTCAACAAAAACACCCAAATTTCACACCAGCACTTCTGAACATGGGATCTGTGAATAAAAGCTACCACAGGTTAGAACCCTGGGTGTTGGGCGGTGGACTGGGAGAAATAAAGAAGCTGCCTCTTGCAGCCGCTGGAGCTCCCTGTAGGAGGAGAGAGAGAGGAGAAGGTTCAGTGAGTTCCCTGAACAGACCTGCCTGGGAAAATTGTGAGTTCCACCCAGCCAGTGGTAGGACCCATCATCAGGGCAGAAAGCAGAGAAGCAGGATGACAGAGAAACAATAGTTGATTTTTACCAGTCATGGGTGCAAAACTGAGGCTGAGCCATAGCCCCCAATTCCTAACCCAGAGCCCATATCCTCCAAGACCGAACATCGCAGAGCCCCAGGGGAATCTTTGCCAATGCTACCGAAACTGTTGCTAACACTGACAGGGACTGAGACTGAGTATAGCAAGTGTGATTAAATATCTACAAGAAAATAAAAAAGACATTAGTAAGGCTTTATATAAAGCAGGGATCCAAGAGGCTTAGACTCCACCTACTGGAAACCAAAAGAAAAGCACCTTCTTTGCAGGAAGCTAAAGAGAGACCTTTATATAATAAATTCTCTTTCTAGAAAAAAAGCAAAATACGTTTCTATTAATACCCAGGTGGAGAAATAGTCCATTAAACATCATGAACAATAAGGTGATAAGACATCTCAGAAGGAAAGAAAAAAATCTCTAGAAAATAAGCTTACAAACATAGAAATATGTAACTTAAATGACAGGGAATTCAGGATGGTACTTCCGAAAACTTCAGTGAGTTCTGAAATGAGTCATATCAACGGTTTCAGGAATTGAAAAGACAACTAGATGAGCAGAGCAAATAGCTTGAAACCCTTAAAAAGAACCAAATAGAACTTCTGGAGATAAAGAACAACTGCAAGAGTTGAAAAATGAAATAGCAAGCTTGGGAAATAGAGTCGACCAAATGGAGGAAAAGATCGATGATATTAAAGACAGAAATCTAGAAATAAATCAGAAGGAAGAAGAGAGAAACTGATGAATTAAAAATAATGAAAGAGAAATACAAGAACTAGCTGATACCATCAGGAGAGGAATCATAGGAATAATGGGCATTATCAAAGGCAAGGAAAAAGAGCAGGGTCTAGAAAGAATTTTCAGACAAATAGTTGACAAGAATTTCCCAAATTTAAGGAATGAGCTGGAACTTGGAATTCAAGAAGTCAACAGAACACCCAATTATCTCAAACCAAAAAGGCCTTTACCAAGACACATTGTAATAAAATTATCAAAAATCAATGACAAAGACACAATTCTCAGGGCAGCCAGGGAGAACAAAACAGTAACTTATAAAGGAAAACCCATTAGATTATCATCGGACTTCTCAGTACAGACCTTACAAGCCAGAAAGGAATAAAATTAAATATTTAAATTATTAAGTGAAAGGAACTATCAGCCTAGAATAATGTATCCAGCTAAGCTCTCCTTTAGATATGAAGGAGAAATTAAGACCTTTACAAAAATTGAGGAAATTCTCCACTACAAGGCCTATACTACAGAAAATACTGAAAGGGGTCAGCTCACCTAAAACAAAGTGACAAAAATAGAAAATACATAATTATGAGTAAAATGACTATTAGGCAAATAGAAGCAGAGAAGCAAAACCCTTAATAAGAACAGGGCATTATAAGCTTAAATAATAAGAGGAGAATTGTTATAACAAGATAGTAATAAATGTTCAGCATAATTGAGATAACAATAACTGAAAAGGGGAGGATTCAAAGATCCAAATTTGCAAAGGGGAATGGCGATAAGGCATGCACAGAAGAAAATTGACAACTGTATTGTATGTGTGTGTGTGTGTGTGTGTGTGTGTGTGTGTGTGTGTGTATAACTATCCTTTACATATTTGTAATGGTAACCACACACCAAAGTTTCAGAAGTGAAGTGTATAACATCAAACAAGTAGAACCAGAGGGAACACCAACAAAAGCCAACCAAAATAAAAAAAAAATCAGAAACACAAGAACAAGGAAGCAATGGAAACACTGAGCTACCAGAAAGCAAAAGATAAAATGGCTATAAGAAGACCTCATATTTCAATAATCACCCTAAATGTAAATGGACTGAACTCACCAATAAAAAGGCACAGAGTTGCAGAATGGATCAAAAAATGAAACCCAACCATATGCTGCCTCCAGGAGACACATCTCGGCTCCAAAGACAAATATAGACTCAAAGTGAAAGGGTGAAAAATAATATTTCAAGCAAATGGCATTCAAAGAAAAATGGAGTAGCGGTACTAATATTGGACAAACTAGACTTCAAAATAAAAGAAGGTAAAGAAAGATACCAAGGGACACTTCATAATGATGAAGGGAATCATCCACCAAGAAGACATAACACTTATTAATATCTATGCTTCCAATCAGGGAGCCCTGAAATATGTAAAGCAATTACTAACAGAACTAAAAGAAGAAACAGACCAAAACATTATCATAGTAGGGGACCTAAATACCCCATTGTCAAATATGGACAGATCATCCAAACAGAAAATCAATAAGGAAATAACATTCTTAAATGACATATTAGACCAACTGGACATAACTGACATATACAGAGACTTCTATCCCAAAACAGCTGATTATACATTCTTCTCTAGTGCACATGAAACATTCTGAAGAACTGACCACATACTGGTACACAGAGATAGCCTCAACAAATATAAGAGGGTTGAAATCATATCAACCATATTCTCTGATCATAATGCTTTGAAGTAGGAGATCAACTGTAAAGAGAAAGCAGGAATAACCACAACACTTGTAGACTAAACAACATACTACTAAAGAATAACTGGGTCAGAGAAGAAATAAAAAAGAGGTCAAGAGATACATAAAAACAAATGCTAATGATAGTACAACATATTAAAACCTTGGATACAGCAAAAGTGGTAATAAGAGAAAAGTTCATATCATTACAGGTATATTTCAAAAAAAAAAGAACGAGCCCAAATAAACATCCAAATGCTTCATCTTAAAAAACTAGAAAAGGAAGAACAAATGAAGTCTAAAGTCAGCAGAAGGAAATAAATCATCAAAATGAGAGCAGAAATAAATGAAATTGAAAACAAACAAAAAATAATAGAAAAAATAAATGCAACAAAGAGCTGGATCTTTGAAAAGGATTATAAAGTTGACAATCCCCTGGCTAGACCCACTAAAAAAAAGAGAAAGGACACAAATAAATTATGACTGACATCACGGAAATACAAAGGATTATACAAGAATACTATGAAAAAATATATAACATGAAATTTAATAACCTAGAAGAAATGGACTAGTACTTAGAAAAATATGGCCTTTCTGGACTGAATCAAGAAGAACTGGAAAATCTAAATAGACTGATCATCAGTATGGAAATTGAAACAATTATCAAAAATCTACCAAAAAGTAAAAGTCCAGGACCAGAGAGCTTCACCAGTGAATTCTACCAAACTTTCAAAGAAGATTGAATACCTGATTTTCTCATACTCTTTGAAAGAATTGAAGAGAAGGCAAGACTTCCTAACTCATTTTATGAGGCCAATATTACTCTGATACCAAAACTAAAAAAGAAAAATACAGACCAATATCTTTCATGAACACAGATGCAAAAATCCTAAATAAGATACTAGTGAACCTGTTAAAAAGATTATACATGTTAAAAAGATTATCCGCCACGATCAAACAGACTTCATCCCAGGGGCACCGAGACGATTCAACATATGCAAATTGATTAATGTAATTCACCAGATAAACAAATTAAAAAATAAGAATCATATGATCATATTGATAGATGCAGAAAAAGCCTTCGACAATATATAACATCCATTTATGATCAAAACACTTAACAAAGTCAGTATAGTAGGAAAGTCCCTTGCATAATAAAAGCCATATATGACAAACCTTCAGCCAACATTATACTTAATGGTAAAAAACTAAAAACCTTCCTTCTAAGATCAGGAACAAGGCAAGGCTGTCTGCTATTGCCAGTATTACTCAATATAACATTGGAGGTCCTAGTGAGTGCAATCAGGCAAGAGAAAGATATAAAAGGCATCCAAGTAGGAAACAAAGAAGTCAAACTGTCACTATTTGCAGATGATATGATTTTCTATATAGAAAACTCTAAAGATTCCACAAGAACACTGCTAGAAACAATAAGCAAACACAGTAAATTTTCTGGATACAAAATCAATGTTCAAAAATCCATAGTGTTACTATACGCTAATAATAAAGTGTCAGAAAAAGAAGTAGAAAAATAATTCCTTTTGCAACTGCAACAAAAAGAATAAAATACATAGGAATAAATTTAACAAAACATGTGAAGGATCTCGTATAGTGAAAGGTACAAGACTCTATTAAAGGAAATCGAAGAAGATACAAAGAAATAGAAAGATATTCCATGTTTTTGGATTGAAAGAATGAACATAGTTAAAATGACCATATTACTTAAGCATTATACAGGTTTAATGCAATCTCCATCAAAATCCCATTGGCATTTTTTAGAGATATAGAACAAAAAAATCATCAGATTTATATGGAAGCACAAAAGACCCCAAATTGCCAAAGCCATCCGAAGCAAAAAGAACGAGGCTGGAGGCATCACTCTGCCAGTCTTCAAATTATACTACAAAGTGACAATAATCAAACCAGCATAGTTTTGGCAGAAAAACAGATACATGGACCAGTGGAACAAGATCGAGAGTCCAGAAGTAAATCCATATTTATATGGGCAAATAATTTTCAACAAAAAAAGCCAAAACCATACAGTGGAGAAAGGAAAGCCTCTTCAACAAATGGTGCTGGGAAAACTGGAAAGCCACCTGCAAAAGAATAAAACTAGACTGTTGTCTATCACCACACACCAAAATTAACTCAAAATGGATTAAGGACCTGATTATAAGACCGGAATCAATAAAATACATAGAAGAAAACATAGGAACTAAACTCAAGGACCTTGGACTTAAAGGAGATTTTATGAATTTGACCTCAAAAACAAGGGAGGTAAAAGCAAAAATAAATGAATGGGACTACATCAAACTAGAAAGCTTCTGCTCAGCAAAAGAAACCATCAACAAGGTAAAGAGATAACCATCAGAATGAGAAAATATATTTGCAAGCAATGCTTTGCCTCATATTCAAAATATATAAAGAACTCATACAACTTAATAACGACAAAAAAACAAAGGATCCAATCAAAACATGGGCAGAAAATCTGAACAGACACTTCTTCCTGGTGGACATACAAATGGCCAAAGAATATTTGAAAAAATGCTGAACGTTACTAGCTGTTAGGGAAATGCAAATCAAAACCACAATGAGATACCATCTCACACCTGTTAGAATAGCTATACTCAACAGGACAAGTAATAACAAATGTTGGAGGGGATGTGGAGGAAAAGGAACACTCATACGCTGCTGGTGGAACTGCAAATTGGTATAGCGACTATGGACAACAGTATGGAGGTTCCTCAAAAAACTAAGAATTGATTATCCATATTATCCAGCAATCTCTCTACTGAGTATTTACCACAAAGACTTGAAAACCCATATCTGAAAATATATTTGCACATAGATGTTCATAGCAGCATTATTCATGGTGGCCAGGACATGGAAGCAACCGAAATGTCCTATGATAGATGACTGGCTAAAGAAGCAGTGGTACATATATACAATGGAATATTGCTCAGTCATAAGAATTGATGAAATACTACCATTTGCAACAACATGAATGGACCTCAGAATAATCATACTAAGCGAAATAAGCCAGACAGAAAAGTTGAAAATCACATAATATCACTTATATGTGGGATATAAACCTAAAAGCAACAAATGAACAGGACAAACAAACAGAGACTCATTGACATGAATATAGACTAGTGGTTACCAGAGGGTAGAGAGTAGGAGGAGGGGGGAGGTTGATGGGGTAAAGGGGGTCAAATATAGGGGATAAGGGGAGGGTGAAGTGGGTAAAGGGGATCAAATATATGGTAGCTGAAGGAAACTGGACTTTGGGTGGTAAACACATAATAGAATATACAGATGTTCAATTATAATGTACACCTGAAAATTATATAATTGTATTAACCAATGTTACCCCAGTAAACTTAATTAAAATAAATGGAAAAAAAAACTTTGCCAATCTGTTATAAAAAAAAAAAAGAAAATAAAAAAGAAGAAATATGTTGAAAGCTGCTAGATATAGCAAACACTGCCCCCAGGAGGGGATAGGAAAAGGCTGTGTCAAGTAGGATTTGACTCAGTTACATGTGACGGCAAACCACAAATAATGATGCCTCATTCAGGATAGTTGTTTAGGTTTTCCCTCTGCAGAAGGAGCCCTGGGATAGACCTTGGTACAGTAGCTCCATAATTATCAGGGATTCAGCTTGATTGCTCTCATTGATCCACTGTCCTTGGTCTGATTTCCCCTGGTTTAGAAAGACTTCCTGAACTCCAGCCAATGTAGCTGTACTTTGTCCATTAAGAAGGATAAGGGAGAAAGACAAAAGCAACAAAGGACACAAACCAGCTATCTTTTAAGGGGATTTCTAGAAGCTGTTATACATACTGCCATTTTTATGTCTGGCAAAAAAAAAAAAAAAAAAAGAAAGAAAAAAAAACTACTAGGTGGTGTATCTTTAATCTGCATGGACATGTACTTAGCTAAAACCCAGGGTTACTATAACTAAGGAAGACAGGGAAAAGCAACAATGGATAGAACATTCGCAGTTGTGGCACATACCACAACTGTAAGACGATAAAAAACATAGAGATCAGAAAAAAGAATGACCTGATTTCCAATTGGATTTCAGTATGAGATACAAACATAGTAACTCTAACAAGTCATGCTCCCCTTTCAAAAACCACATTAAAATAAATTTAAATACATGTAATATAAAACTATTTTTCTTTTCCCTAAAATATTTTTCTGGTAAAATTGAAATGTATCTTATGTTCATTTATGTTTTATATTCAGGCTAAAATGGGAAATATCTCATTGAAATTTACTACCTCAAACCATGAAGTAGATAATATTATCCTTATGGCTCAGAAGGGTTAGGTAGCTTGTTCAAGCTCAGAGCCAGATTTGAAACCCAGAGGTATGTAGCTTCAAAATCCATATTCTCACCATTCCAAATTATTTCAAACTTCCTCAAAACACATCAAAACTTTTGGACTTCAAAAAATAAATTACCTTAATGAGAGAGGCTCTTCCCAGTTTCTCCTGTAATAAAACATTGATTGGTGGTAGAGAGAGGTAATTTAAAACTGAGGAAGATGGTGAGACATTTTATAAAGGAAAATTGCAATGAAATATTGGCCTAATCTGTCCTGGTCAGTGAATTCTGTGTAACCATAAAGGGGTAGGTAGCAGCCAGGCCTCCTGGTGCCTTTCCTGCAGGCTTTTGTTGCTTTCTCAGCAGCTACATAGTAGGTCCCAGCTAAAATTGTGTTATAGGCTGGTAGGCAACCGATGTTAACAATCCAAACGAAATGTTCATGCTTCCAAATGCAACGACAAATTCTCAAATGCAGAACAGATGTGAAAAATAAACTCGGACCATCTATATCTGTCGTAAATTGAAAGGGAAAATAAGCTGCAAGTAGAAACACAACTTGGTTTGGTGTTAGAAGAATGTATTTTTTAAAATATGATACTTGAAGAAATTTAAATAGCAAAATGTTATTGGATAAAGATGGTTAAATACAGTATTGGAATCCAAACGTTTCCTAGAAGACAAGTGCTGTTCTTTAATCAGCATTCTAAATTAATCAGATATTCAAATGGGTAAGCCTTAAATTCAGGGGATGCCTAACAACACTTTGCTTCCAGATTTCATCTCAAGAGTAGACTTGAGTATATTGTCATGACAGAAATATAATACATTTATTGTTTATAAGGCCAGAGGTTTACCCACGTTTCTTCCATGTATGACCTGGCAATACAGGAGAAATTTTGAATGAAGCTATATGGCTCTGATATAATTTGATGGACTGTCTGCTCCCCCAGACAGGTAGGTTTTCTGGAGCGATCTCTGGACTTCTGAAAAACCCTGGCCCACAGCTAGCTTTGTTCACATAATTAAAAGCTTCATAACAAGTTTTGGTCTTAGCTGAAAACAGTGGTGTGGTTAAAAGATCAAGGTCTTGAATTTTATGCTTTGAGCAGAATAGTGAAAGTCTCCGGGGGAGAAAGAAGTCATTTGGACTCAGGTGAATTATTGGAAAACAAGTAAACCACCAGTGTTGCATTGAAACCAGAACACTGAGTAAAATGAGCCTCTGAATACCATGAGGCCCTAAAGAAATCATATCTCCCCAATTCAGTGATTTATGCTAATTAATATGTTGGGATTTATTGTTAGGCATAATCACAGGAGTTTACCTTTAAAATAGGCAAAATGAGTTTTTTCCTGGATGTATATTTAAGAATTTAAAATACCATTTGAATACCAGTTTCTAAACTACTACCAGTCAAGGAATCATTAAGTATTTATTGCTGCTTATTTTCTGTTTCTTGAGCTATGATAGAGTCCTGTTGATGATTTGCCATTGAGGAAGGATACTGAGTATATAATGGGCATTTCTTTTCCCCCACTCCAGCTTTACTGGTGTATGATTTGATTGACATATAAAAATTATATATATTTAAAGTATAAAACCTGATATTTTGGTATGTGTACACATTGTGAAATAATTATCACTATCAAACTAATTAACACATTAGTCACTTCACATAGTTATCTTTTTGTGTATTTATGTGTGAGTGTGTTGGGTGAGAATAATTCAGATCTACTCTCTCAGCAAATTTTAAGTACACTATATATTATTATTAACTCTAGTAACTATATGTTAGTGTTCTCCAGAGAAACAGAACAAATAGGATGCATGAATAGATATATATATAAAAGGAGATTTATTATGGGACTTGGCTCACTCAGTTATGGAGGCAGAGATTCCCACAATATGCCATCTGTAAGCTGGAGAACCAGGAGGGCAGGGGGTAAGATTGCATCTGAGTCTGAAGGCCTAACACCCTTTAGACTCAGGGTAGCCTGTGGTGTAACTCTTAGTCCCAGATCAAAGCCTGAGAACCAGAGGACCACTGGAGTAAGTCCCAGAGTCTTAAGGTTCAACAACTAGGTGCTCCGATGTCCAAGAACCAGAGAAGATGAACATCTTAGCTCAAGAGGAGAGAAGAGATTTGCCTTTCCTTTGCATTATTTGAACTGAATGATGCCCACCCGCATTGGTGAGGGTGAATTTCTTTACTTAGTCTATTTGAATAAAATGTTAATCTCTTCCAGAAATGTCCAGACAGGCACCCTCAGAAATAATGTTTTACCAATTATCTGGGCATCCCTCAGGCCAGTCAATTTGACACCATCACACAGTAACCATGCTGTACATTAGGTTTCCAGGACTGATTCATCTCATAACTGAAAGTATGTCCCTTTGACTAACATTTTCCCATTTCTCCTTACCTGGTAACTATTATCCCATAATCTGTTTCTTTGAATTCAATTTTGTTAGATTTCACATATAAGTGAGATCATATAGTATTTGTCTTTCTGTATCTTGCTTATGTTTCACTTAGCATAATGTCTTCCAGGTACATTCATGTTGTCTCAAATGGCAGGATTTCCCTTTTTTTAAGTCTGGATGATATTCCACATGAACCCCATTGTCTTTATCCATTTGTCTGCCAACAGACACATAGGTTGTTTCCATATCTCAGCTACACTGAATAATGCCTACAATAAACATGATGATGCAAATATCTCTTCAGGATAATGATTCTGTTTCCTTTGGTTAAATACTCAGAAATAAGATTGGTGGATCATATGGCAGTTCTGTTTTTAATATTTTGAGGCACCTCCATATTGTTTCCCATAGTGGCTGCACCAATTCATAGTTCCACTAGTGGTGTAAAAGGGGAAATTCTTTAATCACAAAGTCAAGGAAATTGTTTCTCTTTTCACTCTAAATGCTTTTGCATGTGATATTCAAGGCTAGAGAAGCATAAACTTCCATAGGAAAGTTCTTTCTGGATTTACACAAGTTTGGAAGTATCAAGCTTCTCCATTAACGATCAGCTTCATTTGTTCCTTATTTTGTGTTTTCTTTTTGTTCATGCATTCAGCACCTTTTTTGATTACTTTTTATGAGCAGCTACTGTGCTAGTCATTAGGATTATGAGGAGAGAGAAAAAATATAGACACGTTGCTGCCAATAACTTAAGACATGAATCCAAGTATCAAAGCTACCATGAAGTTGGCTTCAGAAGAGTTCAATAATAAGAACCTTTTACGTGATCCTTCTTGACACATCTCCAGACTTTGATATGTGGCATAATAATGCACAGTAGAAAGCAGGCAGGCAGAAAACCTGAGGGAACTGGTGTTTAGCAAGGTAAGAGAGTTGGCAGTGGCTTTTGACTGAGGGTGGGTGGCAGAGGGTTCCATGAGGAAGATATTTTGAGCTGAGAGCTGAAGAAGAGTGGGAAGGAGGAAAAAGAAAGGAAGAGGAAGGAAAGAATATTTGAGGAGACAGAACAATCTGTGCAAACGTCCTGCACTATGGGCTATGTGATGGAAAGAGGTCGCAAGTGTTGAGGGAATCAAAGAAGGCTGGTATGTGTAGAGGGCAGAGATGAAGAGAGGCCTTGGTGAGATGAGTAGCCTTTCCATATCCTTGCCCTGAGTAGCCTTTCCATATCCTTGCCCTTGTCATTTCCCACAGCCAAGCCATCTTCAGGTTCACAGATAAATCCAAGTAAAAAGGAGAAAGGAAAGGACCTACTCACCTAGTGGAATTTCATTTTTTATTTTTAAGTACATTTTCACTTTTTTGCATATTTGTTTTAAATAGTTTATGAATACTACTAAAAGACTTATAATTAAATCCCATAGTCATGACAGAAATATCCTTACTCCACATTTAACTTCTACCTGCCTGCCTCCCATATTTCTCATTGCTGAGCAATTAACCACATTCGATTCTTTCTTGTCTTTGTTTTTTATTTCCACATTTCTAAATATGCTTATATTGTTATTTCTTCATCTACTACTTTTGGGCCTATTCATTTCTGTTCTGTTTATGTAGATGAAAACTTAGTTCCCTTATACCACCTTTCACGTCTCACTCTCCCTATCTCCCCAAAATGGTAATAATCACCATTTTTAACATCGTTCATGATCATGAACTTTGTAAGTATTGTTTACTACTGAGCCTGCTGTATACTTTGAGTATGTTGTTTTTTTTTTCTCCCTTGCAGAGTTTTGGCTTTCCTTGAATCAATACTTCACCTCATTTCTTTATTGGCTTAGCTCACTCTAGCACTAATAATTTTCCATCAAATCTGAAAAAAAAAAAAACAACAACCCAACAACAACAACGACAACAACAAAAACAACACTCCAGCATTGAGAACACATGTATGGCCACCAGCATTTGGGGAGCAGAGTAAGGAAAGGAGCCTGGGGGGCATGTTACTCACTTCGTAGACTTTTCATTATCTTCTTGCTGTTAGGGTGGTATCACTCACCTTCCACCATGCCCAGTATCTGGAGCCTCTCCAAGTGAATTTATTCAGAGACTAAGTCTGTATCTCCTGCAGTGGGGAGGTAGTATAGGGTTCTAGTCACAAAACAGATTCTTCTACTGTGCTGAATCAGTTGCCAGCCTTCCATTCTCTTTCCAGCTTCCAAAAATTGGTTAAACTTTCACATCTGCTGATGTATATATTCCTGTTTTCTTTATCCCTATAGGCTGATGCCTATTTTATTCCATTTCTTATTTTAGTGACATTTCAGAAGAGAACAAGAATAACACATGGAGCCAGCCTGCCATGTTACCCAGAATTTCCTTGTGCTTTCATGTTCAACTCTTCTCTCAGTCCAGTGGCTATGTCCGGATTCAGACCTGAGGCCAGTGGGGATCCCACTAGGGAAGCAGGGAATGGCTCTAGTGCTAATATCAGTTCCCTTGGACTTTCTGCCCACCAAATTTCTGCTGTGCCTTATTGTGTCACACACCAAAGTCTGGAGGTGTGTCAAGAAGAATCAAAAAGAAGTTTCTTATCCATGCATGGTTTCATAGGGTTACATAATTTGTAAAGCTGGAACAGGAGTGAGACTGAAAGATAATAAGAATGCTTTTTAATTATCTCTTTAAACAAACCTTTAACAATAGAAATTTCCTTCCCTCCTCCTTTATTTTTTTCTGTGTATAACTTCATTGAATTTGGGCATCTGGATCTTAGATGTACATTAAAAAACTCAAAACAACCGGGTCTGTCCTCCTGCCTCCTCTGTAGGTCTACGCATTAATTCTATAGTCCGTCTGTCTTCTATTATCTCAGCCCCTCATTGCCTTCTGGGTAAAAATGATGGGGATGGGTCCTGTGAAACGTGGAGGATTTTGCATTCCAAAATGAATGGAAATGAAGAGAGAATGTTTTGGAAATATCTATATAGAAAAGGTTAATGAAGGAAGAGTCAAAATAAAAAATAAATGGGAACATGCCCTGCTTCTTTAGCAGGTGAGAACAAACCTCATAGACATGAGGACATTCATATTCTTTCTAGTTATTCAGCACAGAGATGGTGAATAATAAATTACATCTTTTCAGAGGCTGTGCTCTTGGGTTAGGGTCTGCCAGGCCACATAGTAGCTGTAAGTGAATCTTTGCAGCTGCTGAGAACAGAAATTTGTAATGGAAATGCTGACAGAACTTTAACCATGGCAGTGCTAGCAAGAGCTGCGATAATATAGTAAATAAGGTGAATGGGCTCGGCTTATCTCATTTCACAGCTGAGCTGTGTATTGCCAGATAAATCAAATCAGGGTAAACGGCTTCATCTAATAAACTGGGTCAACATATAATGTATTTGTTCAGGTTCGCACTTTCATTGATTCTCATTTGATTTAAGAAGAGATATTTCAGCTCATGTTTGAACGTTTTTAGTATTCATCCCTCCTTCTGGTAAGAAGAGGCTGAGAGGCAGGAACACACAGCAGGGATTTTTTTTTTTTAAATAAATTAAGTTTTCTGATTCTTGGAAGTTCTGCTTTTCATCTTTATGCATCAAAGTGGGGGAAGGGCGAGGATAAGACCACTTGGGGAGAAAGCCAAGAAGAAGCAGGAAAAAGAGCTCCATCTCTTCATCTGAATTTCCCAATAATGTTTTAGTGATGTTTGCTAATGTATCATTCATTAACCATCAGCCACTATGAAAAACATAATCTATCTCGCAAAGTGGACATTATTATCGCATTAAATCATTTCACAATATACCTGAACGGTTCCACATGAGAGGCTTGGCCTGGCCAAGCTCAGATGCCTCCAGGGCAACTCTTCAGCAGTAATGAGATACGAGGTCTGTCTGTGATGAATACGATATTACTCGTGTCAGTGGTTGCGGACGGCACCCAGAATATTTCTTCTTACAGGTTCTTTTTTTTTTTTTTTCTTTCCCATAGCAAAGGAACTCAGGCAAAGCACTATTAACCCAGTAAATGAAGCTCTAAAGATCACAGAGTGTGTCCATTAGGAGACAAGGTGGTGACTAATCCAATTTTTCTTGCAGGAAGAGATGCTGATGCTTTGGTAACATCTGGGGACGGCTGGCCCTGCATTGCAGATGAGGCTCTGTTTTTTCTGTCTTCTCTGTTACTCTTCCTGCTCTGCCTTTGTCTAAGAACAATTAGTACATTGTCCCCTCCTCTACCTCAAACTCCTCTTACTCAAAATAAATTTGAAGGTGGCTAAAATAATGTCCACGGCTGGTGGAAGAAATGGAAAAGGATAATGGGTATGGGAAAGAAGAAAAAGCCAAATGGTCAGTCTTCTCATTTCACGTTTACAAGACTGTTTCTGGAGACTTCGGTTCTGTGTGGTACATAGGCTGGGATATGCAAAAGGGTGAGGCAATGGGTACCAGGGATCATTTACTGTCTGCTCCTGTTAAAAGCACATTAAATAGTCTTGCTTCTTGGGAAATAGTTCCTATTTTCATTGCATAAGGGCATTCACTTGTTTCTTTTATTTCTTGAAACACTGTTAGTCAACATTTGTTTAAAATGTTGATGGATTAAAAACAAGATTCCCAATGGACAGCCAGATAGCCAAAGGATAGCTATGGGATGAATCTCTTGAGGAGCTCAATAAAAATATAAACACAGTGGTGATTCTTCCCTTAACCTAACTCTAAATCTTCCCTTCTTTTTCTTTAACATGTGTTTGTTATGTGTTCCCTTTATGCTGTGCCTTGTGCAGGACACTCAAGTTCATGGCGTTGTTACTCCATCTAACAAATAGAAAACAAACAAAAAGCTGCACACACCTACCTTTGGAATAGCCACAGAGGAGCTGCATTGATGCTTCAATTAAAATTAGGCATATAGTCTGGCAACTGTCATATGTAACTAAATGGGATGTTTGATTTTTTAATGACAACCTTACATCATTGTTTCCTAAGAGAACATCAAAAATATATTCTTCTGAAGAGTAGCCTAGAGATCAGAATATATATCCTTTTCCCCCACAGGTTTGCTCTCTGCAGTTAATCAATTCAGTAAGATTGGCTTAATTTTCCACGCTGGAAAATGCAGGTTGAAACACCACCTTTGAAAGTCAAATTTGTAATATTTCACATTACTCTGATATATCAGCTCAGGTGATGTGGAAAATGTAATTTTGAAAACATTTTGGCTTACTTGTGGTCTTTAGAAAGGACAGCACAGTGTGAGTCATGATTTTCTATCTAAATGTATGTACTCTCACTTCTCATACTGAAATTACTTCATAGATTTTATTAGTTTCAGTGAAATTTATTTACATTGAATGAATCAATCAATCTCTTCCTACATCTACCTCCCACCTCTTCTGTCTTGCCCCTCTTATTTCTCTCTTTTTTTCTTTCTTCTATGACTAGAAACCAGTTGATGGGACATTTTACTGATAATATCCATATTATTTATACCATAATAAGAAAATATTTGTGGCATAATTTTTAAAGAAAGTATATCTAGATTTTTTATTTAACTTTTCTTCAATTATAAAGCTTATATAAAAAAGAATTTTTTAAAATTGAATAATCCAAACAATGTAACAGAATCTAGAAATTTAGAGAGGTCAAATATTGAGCAAAATATTATTTTGGCTAATACTTAGATGGTTATTTTATTTCATTAAGAGATATTATTTTATTTTAATTGCAGAACATATTGCCACATCATTAGCTCAGGTCTAATAGTTGAAAATAAACAGCTATCTCTTCTTTTTTAAAACTTTTGCTTGAACCTGGTTATTCCTTTGAGATTAACTTCTGTCCTCTTGTCCAAGTATTTATTATTCATTGATTCATTTTTTTCTGTGTATTTGTCCAGAAAATGTTTATTGATACTGATCAGAGTATTTTTAGTTTTACAACTTGCTGTATTTCCCAAAGCTTCCAGCAAATTGGTTGGCACTGGGGAGGTGCTAATACAGTTTTGTTGAATTGAATTAATTGTACTTGTCTTCTAGTTTGTTTATTAGGTTTCACCATTAGCTGGTTTGGGAATGTTTTAGACAGGAAAGCTAAAGACACCTTTATTTAAATTCATTGCATTCCATAATCTGCCTTGAAGGTGTACTCAGTGGCATTGCCTATCCCATGTAATACCACTCCCAGCCCGTGTGCTCTTTATTACTTCCATGCTGCACTGAAGCTGGGCCTTCTGCCGGTAACCATCTTTCCCAGATTTGCTTCTATTCGAATTGTACCAAGTCCTTTGCAAAACTCCATTCCCCAAATTCCTCTCTGATAACTGACTTTTCTTTTTTCACACTCGCCTGTAAGGTAAGTAGACACAATCCTATTTCCACATAAGCAAGCTAAAACTCAAAAGATGTCATGTCATCTGCTCAAGGTTTTAGAGTAATACAGGGGAAATGGAGAGGCTAGAATTGAAACTCAGTTCTGATTAATTTTTAACCTTCCTCATTTCTAATTTTCTGTGCTGCTTCCCAAGGTAGAGTACTGAGGCATGTCACAAATACCTTCTTTGAGACTGACCTCTGTTAAGCAGTAATCACTAGCTGCACATGAGAATTAACTGGAAACGTTCTAAAAATCTCATACCCTGGTCTCCTCCCCCAGAGATTTATATTTAGGTATGAGTTGGAGTCCCAGCAATTTTGGAAAATTAAAACCATCCAGTGATTCCAATGTGCAGCCAGAATTGAGAAACAATGGATTGACTCAACAGTAACTTTTGGTACACAGTAACTTCACGTGCTTATTTAACTAGCTTTGACTCTACCAAGATGTGCTATCATCAAGTTTTTATTTCTTGTCGACAAGGAGAGACTGTCAGCACATTTGCTACATTCAAAATAAATGTCTATAAAATTTCTTCTGATTCCCAGTTTAACTCAATCAAAAGGAAAATAAGATTATTTGGCATGACTATCTTAGCAAATATATATTTGTTTTTAAATTGTTTTATATATATATATATATATATATATATATATATATATATATATATATATAACTTACTATTTTAACCATTTTTAAGTGTACAGTTCTGAGGCATTAGATACATTCCTATTGTTATGCAGCTATCACCACCATCCATCTCCAGGAATTTTTCATCTTCCCCAATTCTGTCCTCAATAAACACTAGCTCATCATTCTCTTCACACCCCAAACCCCTGGCAACCACCATTCTACTTTCTGTCTCTATGAATTTGCCAAATCTAGGAACCTCATATAAGAGGAATCTTACAGTGTGTGTCCTTTTGTGACTGGTTTATTTCATTTAGCATAATGTCTTCAAGATTCATTCATGCTGTAGCTCATATAATAACATGCTTATTTTCATGTGATCACTAACTTCAGAGATCAATAATCCATTATACGGTGTTTTATACAGAGTATGTGCCCCTAAAATTACTTACTGAATTTAATTAAATGTAATTGAATACTATGAAAATTACCAGGCTATGTGGGTTCTGAAATATATTATTTCCCTTGATCGAGAAATAGTACCTTTTTTGGTCTTTGAATCTTGTGGCATTTGTTCCATTTATCACAATTGTTAAAAAATTATCTATAGAAGTTTTGTAAATTATCTGCCAACTTCTTTCAGCACCATTTAAAGTTATTTGTCAGTCTTGTAGTCCTGTGTCTGCTCTTCAGTTTCAATTTCCTTGCATTTCTCTGATTTTTAACAGGCTTGGTCCAGTCTTGCTGTCCCTATTTGCCTGTGCCCTGGGACTTTTGGTTTTATATTGGGAACAATACTGGCAAACTGGAATGAGCTGGTCACTCTATTGGCTTGTCTTGCTCTTTCTGATACCAAACTGTTCTGATGGCACCTTCAGAACAAAATGAGAAATGTCTTGAATTCTTGATTGCCCCAAGTTAGCGTCAATGAATTTTGATTTGAAACTATTGAATTTGTCATTTGATTTATCTTAAATTAAGTATAGTATTCATTTCATTTTCATTTTTATAACACCAAAAGTTCCATTTGTGAGTCCCAAGAGAAAATAAATTTTGGTTCTTAAATTTCTTTTTCACAGGCTAGTTTAAACATTCAGGAAAGAGTGAGTGAATTCTGTACTTCTTTTTCTTTTTGAACTTAAATTAATGATTTATTGCAAAACGTAAAATGTTAGTTTCTCATTGTCAGAAAACAAAGCCATAGGCATTGTGTGCAGCCGGGGCCTGGACACAGCTGTGTAGACTGGGAGCCAAAAGCCAGGCTCAGGAGTGGGCTGACACGCACTGCTCCACCAGCATCAGCAGAGGGTGGTCTTCAGGGCTGAGCAGATGCTATATGCTCTGAAGTATGGGTCCCTAGAGCAATGTGCATGTTCTTTTGAAGCACTGGGAAAGGGAGGGCAGAAGGTTAACCTTAATGGACAAGCCAGTAGGGTGGCCGTGCTGCAGTGTGGAAAGGTGAGCGAGAAGGCCAGGGGGTTGTTTACTTGAACCTGGACTTAACCTACTCAGTTCAATTCCTTCAGCATTGGTGGATGCTCCGGGTCATTGATGAAGCTAATGAGATCAAAGAGTTCATGGGTTAATGCCAGGGAACCTGCTCATTTATCCTCAGCCCTGGGTCTTGGGCTGGTTCCCTGAGCTGGGTAGGTGAGGGGATCTGTGTTTGTCTTGGAGGCCACCCCTACTCTGCCGCTTCATTTGTGCTGTCTGCATGCACTTCTACTTTCTTAAAAACAGTCAGTTAAAATATTTATCTTTCATGAGACATTGTGGGTATACCTGTTATTTTTGCTTTTTAAAGAAAGGTTTTAGTGAGAACAGTCAGCTGTTTCTTTTAAACCTTTTCTCCTCTGTGTAGAGATTGTACTACTAAAATGTGTGTGGAAAGGAGTTTTGTGAATTAAATTTGACATAGTGATGCCATTTTGTACCAGATGAACTTGATTACTCAGCATTGTTGTCACTAGTATCCACTGCAACTAATTTTCACTCTGGAGCCTCTTAGACTAGTAGGAGCAGTAAGAGCCCTTTGGACAATGGTAATACCCTTTCAGAAGGTTGAAGGTTCTTTCATTGCTCTCATTAAGTTTTCCCAGTGGCTTCTACAGCACCGCCCCTATTGCTGTCTCCCTTTGTCCAGTTTCAGTTACCTGTGGTCAACTGTGGTCAGAAAATGTTAAGTGGAAAATTCCAGATATTTTGAGAGAGAGAGAGAGAGAGCACATTCTCATAACTTTTATATTAGTATATTGTAATTGTTCTATTTTGTTATGTTGTTAATCTCTTATTATGCCTAATTTATAAATTAAAGTTTATCGTAAGTATATACGTATCAGAAAAAATGAGTACATCTGGGGATTGGTACTGTCCGAGGTTTCAAGCATCCACTGGGGGTCTTGGAACATTTTTCCCTCAGATAAAGGGGGACTACTTACTATTATTGAAACCACAGTAGTCATCTCTGGAAGAATTATATGAAAAATAAATTATGGAAAATAAAGTATTGCTTGAAGGCGACCTCCTCAGGGCCTTTCCAACTTTTGTTCTATCCGTCTGATGTACTTGCTCACTGCTCCCGCCATGTGACCTAGCACCTAATCAGTGTGAGGCAATCAGAATGGTCCTATTTCTCATTCCATCTATTGGCTTAGTGATGGATGTGGGACCCACCTCAGGCCAGTGAAATATGTGAAAGTGGATCTACTGATATGTGTGTATATGGAAAAGGATTCCTTGATTTTTTAGAGCAAAAGGGAAACATGGCTTCTTCTAGAGTTGTCATTTCTGGATTTGAGATGCGATATCTGGCACTATGTAGTGCCTGGCAACTATGAGAGAAGCCAGGGCAAGACAAAGCCAGTAGGCCAAGCATGAAAGAGCCGAAAGATAGAAGAAATCTAGGTCCTTGAAGACTTTGTGAAACTGCAGAATACACCAATCACTTAACTCTTATTTCTAATTTTCTGAAGTAGGAACCTAGGGATCCTTGCAATGTCAGCCAAGCATTTGAATTTATTCTGAGGAACTTCTCTGAGTGTGGCCCATGAACAACATCAGAATCTCCTGGAATACTAGTTAACAAGTGGATTTCTCTCCAGATGCATAGTATGAGCTCTGAGGATGGGGCTGAGGAATTGCCATTTTTAACAATTCTACTATTAACTCTTATGTTCATTCAAGATTAAGAATCTGTATTTTCAGAAAAAGAATGATATCTACTGGAAAGGACTCAGTTTATCCCTCTTTTAGAGAACAACCTTATAATGTATCATATTTTCTTATGCTGACCCTTAACTCTTACAGGGCATCTTAAAATCTGAAGATCATAATCCCTCAGAGAGACATGAGACCAAAGTCCAGGCATATAAAGAAGATCAGAAGGGATTAAAAGATCAGAAACATTTATTAGGACATTTAGAAGAAGAAGAATGCTGAAATCCAAAGAATTTAAATAATCCTGTGAGCAAACGGGTTTCCTCAAACATATACTTAGTAGACAGGTGATGAAATAGAAAGTTGGCCCATTAAAAAATAATTATACTAGGTTATTGGAGACTGGGGATATGGAAGTAAAGCTTTTATTAAATAGCTTTAACTCGTTTATGTAGAAAGGTGGTTAATCTTTGGATTATGTGTGCATATGAGTGTGTATTAGTGAAAGCAAGTGAGCCTTGGAAATGGGCAGCAGAGTTTAAAGCTTGTACATGGAATGCAAGAATGCATAAAATGATCCTCTTATGGTCTGAAAGAGTGAAGCCCTTACTCTTAAGTGTCTCATAGGTCATCGAGTATGTTTGACTCCTATGTTTGTAAATGGCAGTTGTAAAAATGGTAGCTCTGTAATGTTTGATAATCAAAATACTTCTTTTTCCCAGCAAAGGCTATTTTAATTTATTTGTTGAAACACACACATACACATACATCACCACTTTTAAACCACTTAAGCATCTTTAATTTCTTTTCATAGCCTTTAATAATTTCCAATTACTAAAGCCATAAATGTCCCATTTCAAGCCTACACTTTTGCCTTAATCACTACTTGGAAAAGACTAAATCTCTAGTTAGGATACTAATTTAGATTATATTTAGTTTGGAACTTTATTCCTATGACCCTAGAGAACAGATATTTGTGTTTCCATACACCCCATGGTTGTTTTATTTTCTTAAATATGAAAGACTGATGAGCCTATATTCAGTGCACTATTATGAGAGAGAATTCTTATAATCTCACCCAGGAACATTTCATCAACTTTTCACTCTCACACTTGTGATTTGACCTACATCTTTATAACTCTCTTCTTGATCACATCCTTCTTCTTGCTTGTTAAAAATAGAAATTTTATTCTTTCTTTACTTTAAAAATATATATTTTTAAAATTTTTCATTACAATATACATATAATATTATATTAGTTTCAGGTGTATAACATAGTAATTAGACATTTATAAATAACTTATGAAGTCATCACCCCGATAAGTCTAGTACCCATCTGACACCACACATAGTTATTAGAATGTAATTGACTATATTGCTTATGCTATACTTTACATTCTTATGCCTATTTTATAACTACCAATTTGTACTTCTTAATCCCTTCCTCTTTTTCACTCATTCCCTTACCTCCCCTCCCATCTGGCAACCATCAAAATGTTCTCTGTATCTGTGAGTTTGTTTCTGTTTTGTTAATTTTGTTCTTTAGAATCCACATGTAAGTGAAATCATATGTTATTTGTCTTTCTCTGCCTAACTTATTTCACTTAGCATAATACCCTATAGGTCTATCCATGTCATTGAAGATGACAAGATTTTATTCTTTTTTATGGTAATATTCTATTGTATATATGTACCACCTATTCTTTATCCATTTGTCTATCAATGAACACTTAATTGTTTTCATATCTTGACTATTTTAAATAATGCTACAGTAAACGTAAAGATGCATATATCTTTTCAAATTAGTGTTTTGTGTTTTTCTGGATGCATATCCAGAAATGGATATTTGTCTCTTGTTAAAGCCTTTGTTTTAAAGTCTATTTTGTCTAAGTGTCACTACTCCATTTTTTTTCCATTTTCATGAAATATTTGTATCTACCCCTTTATTTTCAGTCTGTGTGTGTCTTTCAATCTAAAATGAGTATCTTGTAGGCAGCATATGTAAGGGTCTGGATTTCTAATCCATTCAGCCACCCTATGTCTTTTTATTGGAGTATTTAATCCATTTAAATTTAAAGTAATTATAGATAGATACATAATTATTGCCATTTTATTATTCATAGTTTTTATCTTTTTCCTTCTTCTTTTTAAGGAAGTTCCTTTAACATTTCTTGTAATATTGATTCAATGGTGATGAACTTCTTAACATTTTCTTGTCTGAGAAGCTAAATGATAGCTTGGCTAGGTAGAGTATTCTTGGTTATAGGTTCTTGCTTTTCATCACTTTGAAAAGCCAATTCTTTCTGGCCTGCAAAGTTTCTGTTGAGATATCAGCTAGCAGTTTTATGAGAGCTCCCTTGTAGGTAACTAACTGCTTTTCTCTTGCTTCTTTTAAGATTCTCTCTTTGTCCTTAACCTTTGGCATTTTAATTATGGTGTGTCTTGGTGTTGGCCTCATTGGGTTCTTTGTTTGTGACTCTCTGTACTTCCTTGGTTTGTATGTCTATTTCCTTCACTAAGTTAGGAAAGTTTTTCATCATTATTTCTTCAAATAGGTTTTCAATTCCTTGTTTTCTCTTTTTTTCTTCTGGCACCCCTATAACGTGAATATTGATATGCTTGATATTGTCCCATAGCCCTCTTAAACTATCCAAAAGTTTTTAGATTCTTTTTTGTTGTTGCTGTTCTGATTGAGTGTTTTCTGCTACTGTATCTTCCAAATCACTGGTACAATCTTGTTTTATCTAATTTAATGTTGATTCCCTCTAATGTATCCTTCATTCCAGTTGTTATATTCTTCATTTCTGACTGGTTCTTCTTTATGTTTTCTATCTCCATTTTTATGTTTCCCATCTCTTTGTTACTGAGATCATTGACCATCCTTATAACCAGTGTTTTGGACTCTGAATCTGGTAGGTTGCTTGGATCCATTTTTTTTAGTTCTTTTTTTGAAGCTTTGTTCTGTTTTTCATTTGGGACATGTTTTTTATCTTTCCATTTTGGCTGCTTTCCTGTGTATGTTTTTATGCATTAAGCAGGGCTGCTATGCCTCCCAATTAGGTAGAGTAGGCATATGTAGTAAGTGTCCCATGGTGTCCACTGGCATAGTCTCATTGGTCATCTGAGCTGGATGCTTTAGGTGTGTACCTTGTGTGGATTGTGTGTGTCCTATTGTAGTTGAGCTTTGACTGCTGTTGGCACATTAATGGTAGGGATTGACTCTCAAGCTGATTGTCTGTGAGAGCTGGCTGCAACTATAGTAGAGAATCTATTGTGCAGGGCTGACCCCGTGGAGCAGGATTTGCTTTAATGGTGCTGTGGTGTGCACAGAGTCTTCCCCTTGGGTATGTTTTTTGTGGAGGTGGTTGGGTGGTGCTATTGTATGGTCTATAGCTAGCTACTGCATGTGTTGATTTGGGGACCTTTGGGGAGGGGTTCTTGTGCATGCCAAGTTCAGTTGATGCCTGTGCCCTGTGCAGGGACACTTAGTATGAAATACAAAGTAATTTGCAGATGGTTGCCCCTTGTGCTGGGCTTGGAGGTTCCTGGGAGAGGCAAAGCTGCTAACCAAGACCAGATGCCACTAATGCTGGATTTGGGGCTACTTACCAAGAAGTAGGGGGCACACTGAGGGCAGTTATTGTTTATTTGGGGTTTATGAACCTTTGAGAGATTTAAGAAGGTATGAAGCATGCCAGGCCATCTGTATGGAAAAGCCTCTGGAAGTGGCTTGGGTGGGCCTGAAAGTTGGATGGGTTGGGGACTCAGGGAATCACCAGGGCAGGGCAAATGGTGTTAGCCAGGTTGATGGAGACTCAGATATGGTGCCCACCTATATGTGCAAGCTGGGTTGGGGGAGGACTCAACAAAGGATCAATGGCTTCTACCAGCACTTCTGTGAAAGCTCCTCCTCCAGCCTTTGCCCTGAAGCTAGACAACTTAGTTTCTACCTGTATGTCCCTGGTACCTTTCAAGCTGCTGCCTCAGTGCTGGAGCTCAGAGTGAGTACATTCATCAGTGAGTAAGGCCATGCATGCACTCTTTAAGAGTGATAACTGGGACTCCAGCCACCTTTCGTCCTACTCAGCCACAATCTCCACTGGTTTTCACAGCCAGAAGTTATGTGGTCTTTTCTTCTTGGCACTGGAACCTGGACTGGGTAGGATAGTGTGGTGCTGAGACCCCTCACTCCTCTAATGGGACCTCCACAGCTAAGATATCCTCCTGATTTTTAACTGCCACATGCAGGTGTAGGACCAGCCAGTTCTGTGTCTCCACCCCTCCTATCAGTCTCAAGGTCACTTCTTCTCTATATCTTTAGTTGTAAGACTGTTCAGCTAGACTTCAGGCAGTTCTCAATGATGATTGTTCTGTAGTTTACTTGTAATTTTGTTGTGTTTGTGGGAGGAGGAGAGCAAAGTGTTTATCTACCCTGTAATCTTGATTGAAAGTATTATTTTTTCTTTAAATCCAGTTTCTGCATAGGTGTTTTGGATTTAGTTCCCTTCTATCTTCTAGGAATTGATAGTATTTCTCCTCTAAATATTTTTTAAAAAGACTTTGTTTTAGAGTAGTTGTAGGATCACAGCAGAATTGGGAAGAAGGCACAGAGATTTCCTGCATAGCTTTCTCCCCATCACATGCACAACCTCCCCAAAGTATCAACATCCCCCACCACAGTGGTACAATTTTTACAATGGATGAGCTTACATTGACATCATTACCTCCCAAAGTTTATGGGTTCACTCTTGGTGTTGTACATTCTATGGGTTTTGACAAATGGGTAATGACATGTATCCACTATGATAGTATCATAGAGAATACTTTCACTACCCTAAAAATCCTCTGTGCTCTTACTTATCACCTTACCCCTCCTAACCCCTGACAACCACTGATCCTTTTACTGTCTTCATAATTTTGTCTTTTCCAGAATTTAATATATTTGGAATCATAAAAAAGTTTTTCAGATTGGCTTCTTTCACTTAATAATATGCATATAAGTTTCCTTCATGTCTTTTCATGGCTTGATAGCTGATTTATTTTTAGTGCTGAATAATATCCCATTGTCTGAATGTACCATAGTTTATTTATCCTCTCACCCAATGAAGGACATCTTGGTTTTTTACAAGTTGTGGCAATTATGAAAAAGCTGCTCTAAACATCCATATGCAGGTTTTTGTTTTGTTTTGTTTTGTTTTGTTGTTGTTTTTGTTTGTTTGTTTTTATTTTTTTTGTGGATGTGTTTTCAGCTCTTTGGGGTAAATACCAAGGAGCATGATTGCTGGATTGTAAGGCAAGAATATATTTAGTTTTGAAAGAAATTGCCAAACTAACTTCTAAAGTGACTGTAAAATTTTTCATTCCCACTAGCAATGAATGAGAATGCATATTGCTTCATGTCCTCACCAGCATTTGGTGTTGTCAATGTTTTGAATTTTGAACAGTTCCATAGATGCGCAGTGATATTTTATTTTATTTTATTTTTTTTTGATTTGAAAATTCCCTAGTGATGTACAATGTTGAGCATCTTTTCATAGACTCGTTTATAATCTCTATATCATCTTTGGTAAGGTGATTGTTAAGATCTTTGGCCAGTTTTTAATCAAATTCTTCTGATTATTATTGTTATTATTATTGAGTTTTAAAAGTTCAGTGCATAATTTGAATGACATTTTATTTATCAGATATGTTTTTTGCAAATATTTTGCTCCAATTTGTAGCTTTCCATCTCATTCTCTTCTGTGACTTTTGTAGAGCAGAAGCATTTAATTTGAATGAAGTCTAGATTCTCAATTTTTTCTTTCATGAATGTACCTTTTTTTTTAATCTAAAAAGCCATGGTATACCCAAGTTCATATAGTTGTTGTATGTCCTCTTCTAGTTTTACAGCTTGCATTTTACATTTAGGTCTATTATTTATTTTAAGTTAATTTTTTGAAATGTAAGGCTTGTGTCTACATTCATATTTTTGCATGTGGAAGTCTAGCTATTTCAGCACTATTTGTTGGAAAGAATCTTTATTGTATTGCCTTTGTTCCTTTATCAAAGATCCATTGACTATATCTAGATCCCACATGATTTTTTTCTTGCTGCTGCTCCTTGTTTCTGCCACAACTTAGATTTGGTTGCCAGAGGCATGATCAGAGCCTCTATCATCTACGCCATTTTTTTTCCTCCCACATCTTTATTTTTGTATAAATTTTTGTATAGATGTGTATATATATATTCCTCTTTGGAAAATGCTCAGGACTGGAAAGTCTGGATCATACAATAGGTGTATATCTAACTTTTTAAGAATAGTCATTTAGGTTATTTTGTTCTCACCTCCCTATGTAATCTACACTTGCTAAACTGATCAACAGCTTGCTCCTTGGCTTCTTTGCTCTCATATTTCTGAGATTTATTTAAATAACCTAAATATATTCTTTCCTCCATGGCTTCCCTCTTCTACTCCCCTATTTCTACATGCAGTTTGTTGCCTGTTTGAGACATCTCTTGTTTCTTTGTTGATTTCTCTCCTCTCTTCAATAACTCTGATAAGGATTCAGAGCAATACGGTTTTCTCCCTTTAAACATAACCTACAGAATTTACATAATACTACATTTCATGCTGAAATCAACCACTACTCGATATATACATAAATTAACTATAGAAAATTAATTTCCAACATGGATCTTCTATTCTTTCAGTATATTTTTGGCATTTTACATGGATTTAAAACTTCATTTTGACCTAAATATTAATGTAATAAATATGATAAAATATAATAAAACTAAATATTCTTTGTGAATTTATTATTTTTTACAATTTTTCTTCATATTCTCCTGATCCCTAGGCCTCAAGCATGGTACCAGACTACTCTCTTCTGTCCTCTGTCTCTTCTTTCTGTCCTGACCTGGCTAGCAGGCCTGGCTACCCTTCCACCTTCTAAGCGCACAGTAAAAAACATTGCTAATACTCTTGTCTTACAGTCCATGTTCTAAATGTTCTATCTCAACATATTTGCCTTTTATTTTATGACTTTTTTTCAGATCTTGAGCTCCTATTTTTTATTTTTATAACAGCTTTATTAAAATATAATTGATGCTGTAATAAATTACTATTTAATGCGTTTTGAAAAATATATGTCTAAACCCATGAAACCAACACCACAATCCAAAAGCCCCAAGAATTTCTTCATGACCTTTGTAATTCCTTCCCCTCTGCTATCCACATTCCCAATCCATAAAACCACTGATCTATTTTCTATCATTGTAGACTAGTTTGCATTTTTAAAGAATTTTGTAAAAATGGAATCATGCAGAATCTGTTTCTTTGTCTTGTTTCTCAGCATAATTATTCTGAGATTCATCCATGTTGATGCTTTTGTCAACAGAGCATTCCTTTTTATTGCTGAGTAGTATTGTACTGTGTGAACATACAGCAATTTGTTTTCTCTTGATAAAAACTTGGATTGTTTTCAGTTTTGGGCTATTAAAAATAAAATTGCTATAAACATTCTTGTAGAAATTTTTGTATAGATGTGTATATATATATATATATATATATATATATATATATATATATATATATATATTTTCCTCTTTGGAAAATGCTTAGGACTGGATGTCTGGATCACATAATAGGTATATGTCTAACTTTTTAAGAAACTACCAAACTATTTTCCAAAGTGATTATATTATTTCATGTCTCCACCAGCAGTGTATTAACAATCCCAGTGCCTCTGTATTTTCACTAATACTTGCTATGATCAATCTTTTTAATTTTAGCTTTTCTGATAGGTGCACAATAGTATCTTATCATGGTTTTAATTTATATTTTTCTAATAACTAATGATGTTGGTCATCTTTTCAAGTGCTCATTTACCAGATGTGCATTTTCTTTGGTAAGGTGTCTATTCAAATCTTTTGCCCATTTTTCAATTGGGTTGTTTTATTCTTGTTGAGTTTTGAGAGTTCTTTATGTATCTTAAATATAAATATTTTATAGATATATGCTTTGCAAAGATTTTCACAAGTCTGTGGTTTGTCTTCTCATTCTTTTAACAGTTGCCTTCAACGAGCAGATGTTTTTTATTTTAATAAAGTCCAACTTATCAATTTGTTCTTTTATGCATTGTTCATTGAGTGTTATGTCTAAAATTTCTTTGCCTAACCAAAGGTCACAAAGAGTTTCTTCTATATTTTCTTTTAGAAGTTTTATAGTTTTAGGTTTTATGTTTAGGTCTACGATATTTCTTTTGAGTTAATGTTTGTGTATGTATGAGGTATGGATCTTATTTTATTTTATTTTGTGTGTGTGTGTGTGTGTGTGTGTGTGTGTGTGTGTGTGTGTGTGTGTGTTAGGGCTTGCTTCTTATTTCATTGCCTCATATTTACATGTTAGGTTTGACACTTAGAACTTACCCTTAATGAGCATTTTTACTCACAATGTGGACCACACTGGTTATAGCTGCTTTGGCCAATACTCTTCAAAATAGAGGTTAGGTTTAGGATCCAAATTCCTGATGATTATTAGGACCAACCTTTTCCTTAGTTAGCTTTAGCCTCATGCACCGAATCCACATAGAGCTCTTTTTTTTTTTTGAGACTATCTGATAATTTCTTTGTTATGCTTCCTTTTTTTCTACATTTTTATTCTTTAAATGCTTGTATCACATCTCTGGGTTGATTACAGTGGGGAGGTAGCTTTCAGTACCCTTTCTCTATCATCTATCTAATACATAGCTCACTTAAAGCTATTTCTATATTTGCTCCCAGATTCTCAGCTCAAATACCAAGCCTAGTTTACTGGGTTCATTCAACCAATGTATATTGAAATTTACAGTGTGCAAACTGTAACAGACAGCTGACCCCATCCTTGTTCTCACAGAGCTAGTGTTGGATAGACAAATAAATAGGCTAATACAGTATTCTGAAACGGGTGCTAAAATGGTGGTGATTATAGGGATTTCCATCAACTGATATTCCTCTTTTTAATTGTCCCTGTTTTCAATTACAACTAGGCCATTTATTATAAAGAAGTACATCTGTTTATGGTTTCTCTATGTCCAACTATCCAACGAATTTGGTCACTTCAGATGAGCAATATACCATTTGCACTGATAAAATCTCTGCAAGAAGTGAAAAATTTGGGTTTTGAATTATATAATTAATAGTTGCTGCCAGCTGATTTTGGCTGTAAGCAAGTAGCTTAATTAGTAAATTGCAACTTATATTATTCCTGTAGGAATTCCTTTGTTTCTGCCTCCGAGCATTTTTTCAATAGATTGCATGTAAAAATACACTCATCTTAGCATTGTAAGACTCTAGTTCAAGCCCTTGCTTTGTTGTTTGCTGTGTAACCCACAGTTACTCTTTCTGTGCCTCAGTGTTTTATTGTATAAAACAGAGTTTGAAGTTCTTCTGATTCTAAAATGCTAGATGCTTCACTTTCAAAATTACCTAAAACTTACCTCCCTTATTCAACATTTCAAGACCACTTTTCCTCTGTCTCTCTATATAAAAAGGCTAACCCTGTAGCCATTTTATATATATCATAATTACATATAGCCATGTCTCTATATACAAATATTTCTATTTTAGATGTTTGATGTCTGGTTTTATGAAAATGTTGCTTTATATTTTCTCTATGATTTTAAATATATAACATCAGTAGTCTGTTATTTTTTATTTGAGGTACCTCCATAATCTTGGCATGTACTAGGAGTAAATATTGTTAACAAAGTATGTGTACATTAATGGCTTCATATACAGATAAAAGAAATCCTCAGTAGTCCAACAGGTTTGGGTATTTCATGTAAGCAATATACAATTTTGGCCTACTTAATTGATTTTTCTTTAGAAGTGAAGATTGAGGACCTGATCTGTCTGAATGAACAGTTCTCCCTTTTGGTTTTGCTTGTATGGAAACAGCCTCACCTCTGAGCTTCTACTTGGCTAATTCCAGTGAAGTCCCACTGGGAGCATGACAGGAAGAGGGGAGTGATGCAAACAGACTGAGGAGCTTTGATGTTGTTGGTGACTGCACCATTACCCAGAAAATGCAGGTTAATGTGGAGAAAGGGAGGGAATTGTGGGAGGCAGTGAAGCAAACCCAACAACACCTATTAGAAAGACTAGCCATGCAGCATACTGATCATGAAGGGTGAGGGTCAAAAGGTCAGAAAAACTCCTCCCATTTCCTAATCAAAGAAAACATGCCAGAGTCAGAGATTAATGAAACAGCAATTGAATTAATACTGAATTAATTCATGCAGACTTGGCTCTCATACTGCACCCAGGTCCAAAGTCACCCCATAAGTCTCTGAAACCCTACAGGACCAATAATCCACACTGATGGGAAAGGTATGATCATGTGGCAGCATACATGTATATTGCCACTGTTCTTATAAATTTTGGTCAGCTTTATGTGAACTGTCAACTTGGAAGATGCAAAAGCTCTATTATAAAGCAGGATATTAAGTGACAACAGAGAGACACAGGTAAAATTGTATGATTATTCAGAGAAAAGATAATTCAATTTTTATTTAAGTTTTCTTGAAGATGTGGAATTTGAGATTAGCCTTGCAAAACTGGCAAAATTTTGTCAAGTGATGCTGTGGGGGTAAGGCAGAAATAGCAAAAGAAAAGGAAGGAGTTAGAAAATGAGGATTCATGGAAATATTTGGTCTAGTTTCATTAAAGAATGAGTTAGGATATGGGGGTAGAAATAAATCATATAGTAATGATTGGTTGAGGGAAATCTATGAAGATCTTGGATGCCATTTATGGTTTTGTTTTTATATTTGTCCCCAATTTCTCAAAGGTATTCCACTGCTGATCTTCATCTAGGCCCTCAGGCCAGAACCAATCTGGTAAGAATATGTCAAAGCTTTCCTCATCCATTTGAGTTCGGAAATACATCATATTCTCCATAATTAGAATACAGAAGTCCAGCCTCACTGGTGGACTCTAACATGCCCATGCTCTCGATCCCTCAAGTCTCTTTTGCTGCTATGGAAATTCCAGAACTCAGAGTCCCAGAGCATGCCTGCACCTTTGGTGCCCAACTAGATGCCAGCTCACAGGACTACCTACTTTATCCAGAGGCCATGTTTACCTGAGCTTCTGTGTGCTCCCTTTTGCCCAGTTGCTGTGCCTGGTAGCACAATGGCTCTCTAGAAGTAGACTCTAACACACCAAAGCTGGATCCTGGAATCCTGCATAGTTCTTAACAGTCTCTTCCTCCAGGGTTCTCACCCTATCCCCCCAAACTGAATCTTACCATCTGTGGACTAATGTTCCCAAACCTGTGTAGCTTCTTAGCCAAGTTTGCACCTACTATGTACTGAATTGCTAATTAGATATTTTGATAAAATCATTTATAGAATTAGGAATAAAACAATATAGCAGGCCCCAAACACTGAACCTACATATAGTAGTGGCCTTTATAGTTATCAATGTTTTTGGTCACTTTCTACTCTAAAATGCAGATCTCTTTCAGCCTTGACTTGTTATCTCCCTCACCTGCCCATCAAGTTGAGTATCAAGACCAGGACAAGAAGTTTCGACTTTATTTGGCCACAGTGAATTGGTTTCTCATTCTCTACCAACCTGTTGTACATAGGTTTATTCCAATAGGGTTTATGTTCCAAGGATAATTAATCTCTTGTATCTCACCAATTTTAAATAGGAAAAATCAACTTCAAGGACAAACATGGTGTATAAGACCACATCATATAGAATTTGTTGGGGGCACAAAGCAGAACTTGACATTGAACAATTTAAGCAAAGGCCATGTGTTGGAAGGATGTCAGAAGATCACAAGAGTAATTAGGGTGATGGGGAAATAGGATTGACAATGAGAAGGGCAAGTCAACTCCAGAGGGTTAGGAAGCTGAAACCATAAAGCTGGGCTTATAGCAGTAGCTTGAGCTTGCGATGGAGTGCCTCCACTGGTATCCATGTGACTTCATTTCTTTTGCCCTTGTGTTACTCTCTAAAGATTCAACATCACAAAGACAGTATCTACTACCTAACCATCCCCCAGTATAAAATGCCTGAGGGGAAGGATTTGCCCAGTTGCCTTCAATAGTGAGAGACAAGCATCTGAATTTATTGTCACACAAAGATTCCATCAATGGGGAAGAAGGAATTAAGATGCTATTAGGAAGGAGAAATTGATATCGTGCTAATAAAAACTTATGAATATCCACCAATATCCCATTCCCCAGTTGCTTCTATTACCACTCTGGACCTCACACATTTTAAGTCTTGAAAAAGCATTTTATAAATAAACTGACAAAAGCAGTCACTAAAAATACTTTCTAACTTTGTCCCCGCCTTCTCTGCAAAAGCTCCAAATGACTGCACTCCTCCCATACGGTTCCAGAAGCACGCTAGTGCTGTCTCAGGTGTGCTCTGAGAAATGGTTTACTGTCAGAGGGACTTCACCTTTGGATTTGCAAAGGAAATTTGTTTTTTGTTTTTTGTTTTTTTTTTTCTCCACGTGTTTAAGTTCTATGCTCATATCTTGAGAAAATACTGGCCTCAAAAGTGAAAGTTCTGCTATTAGCATTACCACAGTCTTAATCACTACTGCCTCCACGGCCCCCTAGCACTTTGACTATGGCTGGCATCCCTATACTCACCAAGCAGAGTGCCTCTGGTGGCCAGAGACCCACAGAGATATGAAGAAATGTTTCTTTTAGCTTTAATTCCTCTTCCATTGTTTCCACACTGCATTTATCAGGAGGTTGGGGACCCCTGCTTTACATGATGTGATTCCATGGGCTGGTCAGTGGAAAATCTGTGTGGTTGTATACCTTTCAGAATCCCTCCTATTTCTCTGAAGATGAGCCAATCCATTATCTCCGAACCAAATTTCTGGACTTCCTCAGCTTTTCCCTTATAATGGGTTATTTACCCACAGGTCCTTAAGGATCTGCATCTTTCACCTTGTTTGACATCCACCTAGGTTTGAGTTGAGACTCTGCTACCTACACTGGATGTAATTCTCCTAATCAGCCTTAAAATTCCCTACCTCTGTTTCTTGTTTTTTCATTTTCCTGAATGTGATTCTCAAACCACATTCACTTATAGAACTCTAACTAGTCATTTAATCTCATCTGACCCAACTCTGTCATTAATTGTAACAAATCCACACTTTATTCCTTAACACTCAGGACATTATATTGAACTTATCCATTGTTTATCTCTCTCCATCTAAACTATGAGTTCCTTGAAAGCAGGACATGGGCTTTTCTTTTCATATGTATATGTATTTTAGCACATAGTTTGCTTCTTGACACAAAAAGACCCTGGATACACTTATTCTGTCATTCAGTATTGAAATTTAAGGTTAAAAAAACTTCCATTAAAACTCTTACATTACTCAGCTCAAAAAGAGTATATGTGAAAGATGATAAACATCACATGCTTTAAACCAGGTAGTTTAAAAGCCATTTTTCAAAAAATTTTCTAAGAAAAGAAAACACTTCTATTAAATATTAGTCTTTTAGTAGAGCTCATGTTTCAGGATACTATGTAAGTAAGTTCTGCAGTCATTTCATCTGAGTATATATTTTCCCTCCCAGTTATTCTTAGAGCTAAGAAGCATCATTTCTAACTAATTTTTTTCTACAATGTACTTTGGATATTTCATTGGATATTTCATGAAAAAAAAAACCGATATTGCTTTTTGTGTCAATTTATTTTCTGCAACTGTGGCAAATATAATAATAGAGTAGTGTCAAGACTAAGGTAGAAATTTTGGTTTACTTTTCTCCCTAAGACAGTTTTCAGGCATTATCTCTGGTGGGATGCAGTGGAAACTTGATTAAAGATTGAGATTTGTGAAAAGTGTGAAATAGAATAAGAACAAAGTATAGATGAATTTTCTCTAGGGAGCCCAGGGAAAAAAAACTTTGCACCAGCATTGCAACTTTAAATGCTAAGTGCTTTATAGATGATATGGGCTTGAAGTAAAGACCGGTGAATCACAGAGGTGATAAGCATCATTAATGGTTTTTCCTGATGAGTTTTTTTTTTTTCCTTCAGAAAACACTCTCAAGTTCCAATCTGAGTATGTCCTTATTATGTTCCTGTTTTTCTTCTTGTATGAAGTAGACACTCAAAATCTTCATTATGCATATCTGGTATCACAGATGCTTTACATCAGCAGTCCTCGACCATTTGGCACCAGGATCTGGTGCTCTTATGAGAATCTAATGTCTGATGATCTAAGGTGGAGCTGAGGTGGTGATGTTAGTGCTGGAGAGTGGCTGCAAGGACAGATGAAGCTTTGGTGGTTGGTCTGCCACTCAACTCCTGCGGCGTGGCCCGATTTCTAACAGGCCACAGATCAGTATTGGTTCGCGGCTCGTGGAATAGGGACCTCTGCTTTATATGACCTAAAATTGGTCTGTAAGGTATTTTAACTTATATTTCATAATGTTGTGTCTATTCTTTACCCTGTGCCACCCTGTTTAGGAAATGCCGCATAACAAGAATAATAGATTTCAGAGTTAAAAAGGGCCTTTGAAAGTTATCTTCCTAAATGACCTGTCTAATGCATGAATCCTCCAAAAGTGAACATAAAGCCTCTTCTGAACAGCTGCAGTCAAGCAGGTAATTCCAGGAAGCCTATTCAACTAGAGTGGGGACAAGTGAGATATCAGGGTTACATTTTCCTAATGCTGAACTAAAAATGTTCCAAACCATTTAATTTTACTTGTTACTTCCAGCGAGGCCCTGTGGAGCCATACATAAAGAATATGAGCCCTTTTCTACATGACAACTCTGTAAGTATTTAAAGACTACTGTGGTGCTTCACAAAGTGTTCTTGTTTTTAGGAAAAAATATCTTAGTTTTCTTAACAGTACTTCATCTGTATAGAGGAAGAACAACTGCAAGGCTGGATGTCCCCAGATTCCAGTCTCAGGCCTTTTATTTGCTAGTTGTCTGAAAATAGACACATCTCTACTTTACAAATGTATTTATCATAAAATTAAATCAAACACAAATTTCATTTAAAAAGCAAGTAGCTGAAAATAGACAAATTTCCCTGCAGGAGAATTCCAAATAATTTTTAAACATGTAAGTATCCTCATGGAGGTGGAACATAAGTCCGCCTTCCTTAGATGTGAGTTTCACATAGCAATCTCCTGATAAAGAACATGATATGGACAGGGGAAAACAAAGAGTAATTTTACAGTGCAGAACCCTGGCTGACACTACTTGATCATCCAGGTGATCAAGGTCAGCATTGACAGTCATGAATTATGTTCACTTCATGTACCCTTGTTATGACTGACAGAATGGCAGTTTACCTCTATGATTTTCCTTCTCCAAACTCATAATCTCAGTTTGATCATGAGAAAACCATAAGAAAAATTCCAGTAGACAGGCATCCTAACAATATACCTGACCAGACCTTCTTAAAACTATCAAGGTCATCAAAAACAAAAAAAAAGTCTAAGAAATTATCAAAGCCAGGAAGAGGTTATAAAGATATGATTAATAAATGTAATGTGATACCTTAGATGGGATCTTGGAACAGATGAAGACATTGGATGAAAACTAAGGAAAAGTAAATAAATTATGGACCCTAGTTAAAAATAATGTATCAATAGTGGTTCATTAATTGTAATAAATAACAGCATACTAATAAGATATTCATTATAGGGGACGCTCTGTATGGGGTATAGAAACTGTACTACTTTGATGGTTAATTTTATTTGTTAACTTAATTGGGCCATGAGGTACCCAGATATTGGTCAAAAATTATTTTATGTGTTTCTGTGAGGGTGTTTTAGATGACATTAACCTTTAAATTAGCAGATTTTGAGAAACATTGCCCTTCATAATGCAGGTGGGCCTCATTCAATCAGCTGAAGGAAGGCCTGAATAAAACAAAAAGATTAGCCTTCTAGAGCAAGAGAGAATTCTCTGGCTGAGTGCCTTTGGTTTTCATCTGCAACATAGATTCTTCCTGGTTATACATTAATTATTTTTGAACTTGAACTGTAGCTCTCCTGGGTCTTCAGCTTGACAGCTCACCCTGCAGATTTTGAACTTTTCAGCTTCTATTGTCATGTGAGCCAATTCCTTATAATAAATCTATGTATCTATTACCTATCATCTATCCATCCATTTTATTGGTTCTGTTTCTCTGAAGAATGCTGATTAGCAACCTCATGCACAACTTTCTGTAAATCTAAATCTATTCTAAAATAAAAAGTTTATTTAAAAAGTTAAAAAAATGTAGCTTTAAGAGAGGCAACACATTGATTTTAATTTATTCTGACATAAATTTACTTTGAATTTTTTTCCTTGGAATATTTAGGTTAAGAAGAAGGAAATTATCAAAGGGACAAGCAAAAATTTGTGTCAAGGCAATCCACCTTTTCTTATTTTCATTCCAAGTTTACAAATCATTTTTTATTAAGAGATCACTTCCTAGATGTTCTGATACCTTATATTCCTAGATAGTGGATATATGAATGCTGGACACTAAAAAAAAAAAATTCTCCATGTAAATAATTGGATGATGCCAAGCCACTGTCTCAAGTTTCCAGAGGGAACACATGACCATTATTTCTTGTCCTTTTTCCCTTTCCTCTTCTCTAGTCTCAGAGTAAGTCCACAAATCCATTACTGTTTTTCATGGTATTTCAGCTCTAACATCAAGAACTGAAGCATGTGGGAGTAGTCGAACCTGGAATATGGTGAAGAAAGCTGACTTTAGTCAGAAATCTGGGTTATTGTTGTGACTCTGTCCTGATTAACTCTGTGACCTGGCAACTCATTCCACCTTAGCCTCTGAAACTCCATCTATGTGTGTCTGTGATGGGGTGAAGGAGGTATTTAGAAATAGAAGTATAATCAATGAAGTGGAGTGAAAAATCTGAAGAAGAAATAGTTAATTTTCTCATAAATAAAACTTGCATTTTTTAAATAATAGACATCTTCCCAACTAGAGTTTTTTTAACTAGAAATACAGTAATAAGAGCTTAATTTTACTTTAAAAAGGAAGCAAGAATTGAAACATTACAACAGTGCCTTAAATTCTGTCTCCATTGAGTTTTTAATGTGTGAAAAATAAGACTCCAAAAAATGAAAAATTATGAGCTCTGTTTCTAGGGCGTACTCTCTCTCTCTCTCTCACACACACACACACACACATACACAAACATAAACACAAACACACAAACTCCCATACACATTCAAAAATAAATATAGATAGGTGTTATTGTCACCTAATGGATATATGCAACTGAAAGAAATGTCTATAATTCTGACCTTGATAGCCCCAATATCAGTCCTTTAGTGTTTAATATTGTTTCAGAGTTTGTGCTGTTAAATCAAAAGGTTATCTATAATACATCTGGTGCTATTAATGCAAGAGATCTGAGGTATTCAAAAGACATTTATTCATTATTAATATAGATAATAAAGGATCATTTATGAGGCTTCAGATGAGATTTTTATCATCAAAAGCTTAAAAAGGGAAATTTATTTTTGCTTCAGGACAGACATGAGAGGTGTCTGTAATGGGAAATGTGAGAGTCAACACAAAACTGTCAGATTCACTCTGTTTCTGAAGATGGCTGACACTTTATAGCAACAGATTAAAAAGAATATAAAATTTTGTGCTTTAAATTTCTATTGACAGGGGCTTCTTGATTTATTTTCAGTTTGTCCTTTATCAAGATGTCTTGTTGATATTTTTTGCTTCTCTCTCTCACATTTGTGGTCTTTGATGGCTTATGTAAATTAAATGGGGAGAGGAACACATAAAAAAATATTGGAGACTGTTCTCAAATAAATGAAGGACCAGGTTAACTCCAGTATTTTTACATGTTAATGAGAGTTACAAGTACAGTTTTTATTGAACACAAGAAGTAATGAGAGAGACTGGTTTAAAAATATACTATTTTGGAGGAAGGCAATATAATCTTGAGAGACTTGAAAGAGCTCTTAGATCTGGAACATAGTGTTATTAAAATTACCATTAACCTAGGTTGTGGTTGCTGATTGAAATGGAACTTAAATGGGTTTTTAAAAGAGTTTAGGGGATTTTCAGAATTTTTCTGACCTGAATTTACAAATAAGTACCAACCAATCAATTCTACTGCCAAAGTTATGGCTGGAGATATATTGCACTTTGAGTTTGGAAGCCACATAAGTGATAAACAGAAAACTATTCTCTACACAGTATCAGCTACAGGTTAGGTACTCAGGGAATTTTTTCTGAATAAATAAAAATGTCATGTTAGGTCTAGGTAGCACAGTTAAAGTTATCTTGCACCAAAGCATTGTGAGCATATTCCAAAGGCATTTATTAATTACTGTTATACATAATTAAAAGCTAGGTGTGTGGAATTTCAGGTGAATTATCTTCATTAATGAGTGAGAAGCAAAGATTTATGGACCAAATGGCCTTAGATTATCCTGGTTTCAATATTAGCTAATAATTTCAGGACTATATTTTAAAGAAAATTCAATAAAATTACACATTGCTCTAAACCTATTTCATTAAGGTGATAGGACAATTGGAAGTCATTAAGTCCAATGTCTCCCTCATTTTTGTAAATATACAACTAAATAAAATATGCAACTAAATAAATACAGAAGCACGCAAAATTCATGGCTTGTCTCTAGACCCATCTCAGAGTCTTTGAACGTCTAAAAGAAACATTAATCCAGCTGTCAAACACTGAGAAGAATCATTCAAACATACATTTACAATGTATTCAGGTGCTATTAAGAAGCCTTTGTGTTGGATATAGGATTGGCTTTCAATATTCATTCCACTCATTTTCTAATATTCCCATTTGTAGTGAAGAGGCTGGAAAAGTAAAAAGTATATTTCCTAGACATCTTTGCACTCATTTTCCAAATGAGATTTAGGTGTTGATAGTAAAGTGTACCTATGCAAAACTTGGAGGATGCAAAACTGCCCCCTGTGTTGTATTTTTTTGGCAAACAGTCATGATTGCAGTTCTTAGAAGGCCCAGTCTTCAGTCACCAGTTTTGTTGGTTTTGAGAGACAGAAGCCAACATCTCCTTGGGGAGTGCAGATTATAGCAGGCATGCCATGGTTCTACAACTGGCTACCTAATCATAGAAGAGGAAGCAGCTTCCCTGACAAACAAAAATTGTCCCTGAAAGTTCAACCTGTTTATTTTGTTTTCCCAAGTCCCCCCAAAACTTGATAAGCCACTTAATATACTGTAATATATCCATTCTGTTCAAATTGGCTAAAACATTCTTTCTCAATCTTTTATCTTTAATATGTCTTAAAATAATTTCCAGATCTCAGGGAATCCCTTTATTTAAAAATGATAGTATCTCTAGTTTATAATCTATAAGTTGTGATATAATAATTGAGTGATAATTATTCATCTATTTTGAGTAAAGGATGGTCTTTTTTTGGTGGATATTTATGTTAGCTAACTTATTAGTTTGCCCTTTTATAGAGTTCCCTTTCCACAAAAGACATTAACTCTAATGCAAGTCAATAGTGCAGGTAGGGGAAACTTCAGGTTTGCCTTAAAAATAAATTATTTTTTATGTTTTTACCATATCCAAGTAGATCCAAGAGCCTCATCAGAACTTTCTACAAAGTGTGGTATATGGTGTATGGTGTGTGCAAGAGTAATTTTCCCTCTATTAAAAACTAAAAATGTCATTTTTGCCAATCTTTCCTTAGATAAAAGATAGTTAATCATTTCTTTTCATAAAGACAAAAAAGAATAGGTTTTGCTAATTCATTGGCTTAAATCCAAATGGAAATTAATTTTTTCAATGGTAAGCTTGGTAGATTTAATTTAAATAAAGGTTAAGTTGATTTTAATTGATGTTATTTACAAAATGAAATTTATTGATAATGTTAAATAGTAAAGATACTAAAACCACAGCCAAAGCAAAATAGGTGAAAATATGGCCTAAACACAATTTAATAGTAAACTTTGAAGCACATTTTTAAAAGAGTGACATGACCAAGTTCAAATGTTGGTCTAGACATTATAAAATTATTACATGCATGTGCTGATCTCCTTTAGAAGTTTATATGTGTATAAAAAGCTTTATTTTTGAAACTAGATGTACATAATAACATTTACCTTTTTAATGTGAGACCTGTGTTTAATAGTTAAGAAATTTTGTATTGTCCAGAACTTTATTTAATCTCCAATACTTTTAATGTCATCCCATGTCTGTGAAGAAAACGATGTATTGTGATAATGTTAGGTCTTTTTATATGAGGGCAGAAACATCTCATGGAGCCAACCATTGATAGGCATAATCAGTATTATGCCAACATCACTTCTCCAAGATAGAACTCTTGTCAAGAGGTAGGAAGATGAAGTGTTGAATATATCTTGGCCATTGCTTGTTGGAGATAGCTCTTTGCAGGAGAAAAATTTTTTTGAAGTTCACTATCATCTACAAATATCAAAAAAGCTATAGAATGACATTTTTTGGAGAAATAGATGGACTCATTGACTTGGATAGAGAAGCTGTTGTTTTCCAATTTATTAGAACTTCTTCAGGTTCACAGGACCTGTTATTAATTTGTTTTCTTACCATATTATTAGACTAGAACCTGTTATTATTTTGTTTTTACTACCTGGCAATTTTTCTTTTCTTAGGCAATAAGTTCGTTACTAAATTTCTTGCTTCTCGATATTTTCATTGAATACAACCTTTCTAAATAAAACAAATGTGTGACATTCCTATGGCCATTAAAAATAATAGCACCTTTGTTTGTCAAATGGCTGTGACTTGTGGTTAAGTGTCTCCAGTTTTGCTGGAACAGGTGCTACATTTAAGCTTATTTGCCACCAATGAAATAGACCAGTTTGGATTACCAGCTTGTGTATAATCTATTGATAAGTAGCTTTCATTGTCATATAAACTTCTTTCTTGCCCTTATGCAATGAAATGACTCAAAAGATCGCTCTACCATTAACCTTATTAGAATTGTCCACGGAATTAGGCCCTCTTCCATTGTATAGTCTGTCTTCAAATGTGTCTACATTGAACCATTAGACATGCATGTAAATACAAATGCTAATGAAATTTAAAATAGAAGGGTAAAATAAGAAATTAAGAAATACGAATTTCAAATAATGCAAAACTTTACAATACAAATTCACTTCTATCGTGGAGTATTATGTTTTACAATGTTTACAACAAAGGATAACTGGTGGAGTACTAGGGCAGGGAACTAATTTGTGGCTTGTAAAAATTCCTTTTTCCTAATTAAAAATTTCTCATTGACTTTCTCTTATATTAGTAGAACTTGTTTGTTCTCATATGTCAGTTAATACTAAAGAGTAGTTGGAAGAGGTGATTTGGAAAGGAAACACTAATGTCATCCATTTATCATCTTATTCTCCAAGCACTACAGTGCTCATCGGTTATCAATGATGTCCCCTATCTTGGGTCAAAAGTGAGAAGCTTTTAACAAAATACACAGTGTGTTATTGTGTCCAGCTATAAGAGCATAAAAGACTGCTAATGAACTAGCTAACAGACCTCCTACAAGTGCCAGCATTACATGGCATGCCATGTTCAAATATAATTTTTATTTTGTTCAGTAGTGATAAAACAAAATCACTGGAAAAATTTTGCAGAAGCCTGGAGTTTTATGGAAACTTAATTGAGAAACATGGGATTAGAATGAATTCTATTCTCTGCAAATGAATTTTGATCAATATACCACATACCAGTATCTAATTGATATTTATAGAACATTTCATCAAACAACAGAATACACTTTTTTTTAGGCATCCATAGAACACATATTAAGATAGAAAATATCCTGAAGTGTAAAATAAACTTTAATAAATTTAAAACAATTTAAATTATACAGAATATGTTCTCTGATCACAATAGAATCAAACTAGAAATCAAAACAGAAAGATAACAGGAAAATCTCCAAACACCTGGAAACTAACACAGTTCTGAATAGTCCACATGTCAATGAATAAGTTTCAGGAAAACTGAAAAAAATACAATGAACTGAACAAAAATAAAAATACAGTACATCAAAATTTGTGGGATGTACCTAAAGGAGTACTGAGAAGAAAATTTATAACTCCAAATCTTTATATAAGAAAAGAGGAAATGTCTCAAATTGGTTATCTAAACTCTCATCTCAAGAACAAAGAAAGTAAAATAAGGCCAAAGAAAAAGGAAAGAAGGAACTAATAAAGATAAGTACATAAAAAATAAAATTGAATACCAAATAATAATATAGATACAATAAATGAAACAAAAAGCTGGTTATTTGGAAAGGTCAATAAAATTGACAAACATCTAGAAAGACTGAAAAAAAGATGTTGTTATTGAATGTAACTGAATAAAATGTTCATAGTCTTTCTCTGTTATTTCTCACAACTTCATGTGAATCTGCAATTATCTCAAAATGAAATGTATAATTAAAAATGTGTGTGTGTGTGTGTGTGTGTGTGTGTGTGTGTATATATATATATATATTTACAAATTGCCTTCCATAAAGATTATTCCAATTTATATGTCTCCCAAAATTGTGATGAATATGGCAGATATAGCCCTGTATCTTATTTCACACAATATATCTCACTTTTTGACTTTTGCCAATCAGATAATTGATAGTGGTATGGTTTCATGTATATTTTATGAGTAAAGTTGAACATTTTTTTCTCATGTTTAAAGATCACGAGTATTCCTTTTTCTCTGAACTGCCTACAAATCTTTTTAAAACCTGAGTTCATTGGGGAGCTTCTTGTTAAAATACTGGTTTCTTTAAATGATCTCTTCCCCCACCCTCAAACTCATTTCCCACGACACATACATTTTCTCTTCCTCATTAAGACTGTTCTTGTTTTTATAACTAAACTTTATCTTTTAGCATCTCTGTTGCTTCTTGGAATCTCTAAGCATGTGATATACTCTCTAACTAAAAGAGTGGATTCTTTAGAATGAAAGATTTGAGTCTCTTCATCTTTCTATGTCACGCCTATTGAATTCTACAGTGTCACAATCCCACAAGAATTATCAGGACATATTTCTTTTGTATTCCCTCTCCATTTATATTTTGAAGCTTATTTTGTCTACCATTTTTCTTAGTGGATGTTAAGCTCTTTGAGGTTAGGGACTTTACTTTTTCACTCCTGCTCTGCTTGTCTTACATACTGTGCCTAAATCTCCTACGCCCTCAATTGGTATTAGTTCACCAGTTACTTTCTTGGAAAATTTTTTCTTGGGACAAGCCTTGAAATATATTTAGCCGTAATCAGGAGGCCACAGCATTGGAATGGCTACTTCCACTTCTGCCCTGGAAAACTCTATCTAACAAGATTTAGAGAATCATGGAACTCTTATATAATCCACACAAAATTAAAAGAGTTTTTTTTTTTTTTAATTTTGTTCTTGAGATTCCACATATAAGTGAGATCATATTGTATCTGTCTCTCTGTCTGACTTATTCCACTAGCCTAATATCCTCTAGGTCCATCCATGTTGTTACAAATGATGATTTTATTCTTTTTTTTACAGTGAGTAATATTCCATTGTATGTGAGTACTACATCTTTTTTATCTAATCATCTCTTAATGGTCACTTAGTTTTCTTTCATATCTTGGCTAGTGTAAATAGTGTTGCAGTGAAAATAGAGATGCATACGTCTTTTCAAATTAGTATTTTGGATTTCTTTGGATAAATGCCTAGTAGTAGAATTGTTGGGTCATAAAGTAGTTCTATTTTTAATTTTTTGAGGAGGAACCTCAAAATTGTATTCCATAATGGCTGCACCGATTTGCAATCCCACCAACAGTGCATGAGGGTGCTCTTTCTGCACATCCTTGCCAAAACTTGTTGTTTTTTATTTATTAATGATAGTCATTTTGACTAGTGTGAGACAGACTCATAGATAAAGAGAATGGCCTGATGGTTTCCAGGTGGGAGGGTGGTTGGGGAGATGTGTGAGAAAGGTGAAGGGATTAATTGTACACATTTTACAATTTGGTAATTACAAAATGGTCATGGGGATAATAGCATAGGGAATATTGTCAAGAATGTTGTAATAACTATGTATAGTGCCAGCTGGGTACTAGATAGATTGCAAAGTCACTTCATAAATTATATAAATGTCCAACGACCATGCTGTACACCTGAAACTAATATAAAATAATATTGTATGCCAACTGTAATTGAAGAAAATTGAAAGAGATTTTGTTGTTTTGGCTACTTTCAGTGTCTTCTTTTGGGTCCACTTTGGTGGTTATCCATTGTTCTCAGGTAGTCTCCTTCCTCTTAAAGCCTTAGCGAGCTATTCGATTACTTCATTCACACATAGATCATAGTTTAGATGTGACCATCCTAGAAAGATTTGCATGCTAAACTGCTCAAAAGCTGAAACTGAGGAAGGAAATTATAATGTTGACATTTCATGATACAGACAGCTAGTAGCAGAGTTAAGCATCTGACCAAGCAAATGCCTTACATTCCTAAAATCTGCATGTAGGTGGCACATATTCTCTCTATTCCTGCATGTAACTTCACTGGGATCATGGAGGAGGTGAACTGCTAAATAAGCTAAGCATAGGTTGATGGGAAATTTAGCAATGATGCATAGGATACTGTTTATATATTCTGGCTTAAGACATGAATAGATGGATGAAGGGAAGTGGTAATTGTTCATCTTTAAAATTCCTTGTTTTAATATTTCTCATTGGTGCAGCTGCTGTTTTTCTTGCTTAATAAAGCAACATTCAACATCTCCATGTTAACTCTTTGGTTCCAGTTAATAATAATAGTTTTTTAAGAAAAATCTGTTAACATTAAGAAAGGCTCAAGCAAAAAAGAGTACTTCCACTATAAAAATAAAGCTTGTTACTGTAAACATTAATGGACTACATTTTTCTCTTTCTCTTTCCATTTCCACAGTTATTTTACTTGTTATAACCTAAATCTTCCTTTCTGCCACTGACATTCTAAGTCAGCTTTTATTGATTTTATTGACAGCATATTCCTATTTTAGTCCTTCCATTGTTCCATTTTCCAGATGCAGTCCTGTTTTTTATTTACTCACAGCTTTCTTTTTAAGACCTTTATAAAATCATACCAATTATTTGCTCCTTCCAAAGAACTGTTAATTACAAAGGTTTAATTAGGATCTCTTATGATTCTCTGCACTTCAGGATTTTAATACATACCATTAACAAAATATAATCCCCATATTTCTTAGTTCTACCAAGTTTGCTTTCTCAGATCTACCTCCTTCATATAGTTACAGTTTGTTAAAACATGTCTTTCTCAGAAAAGTCTGGAAGAAAACCAGATAAATATTATTACTACATCAAAGTTGCAATCTTTTCCCACACCATCATTTAGCATTGTTGTTTTAAGTTTTTAAAAAAGCAAATGCTGAAGCTCATTTGGATATTGTTTTCATAATAAGAAGCCATTTTAACGATCGCATATGTTGTTGTTTTAAGGGCCCATTTTATAACAGAAAGGATACACCCTAGACTATCTTGAGGATTTGATTCATGCAAGTCTAACCTCATTAACCACTAAGCTGTTTATTAATTAGCCTGACTACAAGGTTTTTTATTCATTTTGATTTCATTTGTGTTTAAAGTTCAGTGTTTAAATTTTTAGTACTAAAATTGAAGATGACTGCTTTTAGTTGTTTGTTTGCTTATTATTCCAAGTAGATTTCTAAATATTTCTAGCTGCAAAAGGAAGAAAAAAAAGAGAAAAAGATGGGAATAGTATGTCAACACATTTGCTTATTATGTATAGAGCCCTTTGAATGAGTGAATTAGGCTTAGGGTTATATTTGAGATTGTATTACAAAGGCATTTGTTTTGCAGCATAGTTGGGAGAGAATGAGACCACTTCTGTGCTGTGATTTGGAGTTTTCCATTTTTTTCCCTTTATCCAATGGTACCTCACTTCCTATTGTCAGACTTAAAAGATTTTCAGTTTTTATAAGACTCCTATCATGCTGATAGGACTGTAGAATATTTTACAAAACAATAAGATGCAAGAAATCTCATAGAATTTATTTTATTAGTCCAATTAATCAGTTTCAAGTTTGTCTTGCTCAAATGGGGCTTCCCCATAGTGGGTAAAAATTTAAGAGGGAGAGGCTTAAGTATTGCAGAACATTTAAGGAAGGGTCCCCTTTGTTCCTCGCTTCATGGAGGTCACCTGAGAGAGGAAAACATACCTAGGGTAGTAAGAATGAAATGCAAATTAAAAGCTCAATGAATTATCTGCTTTGTCTATTGCTTTGTTATCAAGTAAATGGGTTGCAGGAATGCAAAGATGCCAAACTAAATGGAGGAAAATTAGAGGATCATTGTCTTTGAATCAAATGCCATTGACCAGCCATCATATTAGAGGCCAGCATATATGTCTGGCCAAAGGCACAAACGTCTGGGTGCTTGAAAGCAAGGGAAGTTATCTCATGAAGTCTGAAGATGGAAAGCAGATGATAGTGTCTGCAATTGTGTTTTACCATTTCCCAACTATAGTGGGACTGCTTTAGTGGCTACATCCATTGGTTTTTACCTGCCACCTGCTGCCTGCCTTTATTTATAAATGTAGGAGGGTATATTTACTCTTACTACCATATGGATGTGCAAAGGAATTTTTTCGTAATTATTAAAAATTATTGGGGTGACATTGATCTCTCCCTCCCTCCCTTCCCTTTGGTAACCACTAGTCCACTGTCCATGTTCACTGTCCAAGTCTCTGTTTGTTATGTTTGTTTGTTATTTTTAGATTTATTCCACATATGAGTGATATCGTGTGGTTTTCAACATTTTCTGTCTTATTTCGTTTAGCATGATTATCTTAGGATCCATGTCTGTGGTTGCAAATGACAATATTTCATCTTTTTCAATAGCTGAGTCATATTCCATTGTATATATGTACCATGTCTTCTTTATCCATTCATCTATTGTAGGACGCTTTGGTTGCTTCCATGTCCTGGCCATTGTGAATAATGCTGCTATGAACACTAGGGTGCATATATCTTTTCGGATAAATGTTTTCAGTTTTTTTTGTGAATAAATACTCAGAAGAGAGATTGCTAGATCATATGGTAGTTCAATTCTGAGTGTTTTGAGGAGCCTCCATACTGTTTTCCATAGTGGTTATATCAATTTGCAGTCTCACCAGCAGTATATGAGGGTTCCTTTTTCTCCACATCCTCTCCATGTTATTAATTGTCCTGTTGATAATGGCCATTCTAACAAGTCTGAGATGGTATCTCATTGTGGTTTTGATTTGAATTTTCCTAATAGCTAGTGAAGTTGAGTATCTTTTCATATATCTGTTGGCCATATGTATGTCTTGGAAGAAGTATCTGTTCAAGTCCTCTGCCCATTTTTTAATTGGATATTTTTTTGTAGTTATTGAGTTGTATGAGTTCTGCAAAGGAATTTTAACTACTTTATTTCTCATAATTGATGCAACACTCCTTACCGGTACTTGTTAATGGTGGTGGTGGTAGGAAACCCATTTGGAACAATCCAATTTAACTTAGCCTCATTCTAACAATTTTTAGAAAGGTTTTTAAATTTGGACTCAAATAAGGATCATTTTTTAGTCTTTCATTTTTTGTTTTCCATGATGACATTTCGTATGAGGTTTGGGGGATAGGCTTCAGGACCTCGTTTGTGGCTTTGGAGGATGGGCTTGCTTGGCCCTCTATTGGTTTCCAACTGGCATCTGCTGAGGTATGTTTGGTGTGCCCCCATCCCTGGCTACTCTGCAATATGCACCTGTGACATTTCGGGCTGATAATCCCACGGTCTATTGTTTCTCAAACTTGATCAGGGCCTGGCTAACTTGCCTCTAACATTTGCAGGCAGGGCCTGGGGAAAGATACTGTAATGTATGACTATAAATATGTGTAACTGTTTACCTTTTATATGTATGATGTATGACTATAAATATGTGTAACTATTATACCTTTATAATGACAAAATTGGAAATTCTGTTTAAAGCTATGGCTTAAAGTGTCTGAAAATTGGCAAAATGTGGAAGACAGCTTTGTCTATAATTTGTACATGTCTAAGAGTTTTGTTGATGTGATGGTGATAGTTGGATGACTAAAAATAAATACATAATTTGATATATTACATGTTTCATAAATTTATTTTTCTTGATTTCATTTCAGCAGAATCAGTAATTATGTTGTTTGAGATTTTTATAACTTGATTCCATTGATAGTACTGCCAAATGAGACAATATTTCCTGAATCATTATAGTTTTTATACATTTCTACTTTGTTTCAATTTGGAGAAATTTAGTTCTGTGGAAGGTGAAGGAACCAGAATTGCCAAAACAATTTATAACAATGTTTGATTTGGAATGAATCATGAATTTTACATATGTTCAAACCTTGTAATGGAGTTGCATATAAAATAGTTACTAAGGAAATTATTTTAAATTACTAAATTTCACCATGTAAACATTATTACTTACATTATTAATGATCATCACCATCTCTTTAGATCCATACAGTTTATTTTATTTTTTTCTTCCAAATTTTCAATTCATGAATATATTTTAAAAAATGAAGATAACTATACCTTACCCAATATATTTGACTCTCTCTTTAGGAGAGAATATAGCTTGATCTATACTGGCCAGAAAATGGACTCTGTAGAAATAGTTTGGAGATTATTTATAATAAACCTTCACAGTTAAGCAATTTATTTTCTTATTCTAATTTTCTTATTTTTTATTGAAATGTTACTTTTTTGCACATTTTACTTGCAGTATTTTTCAATTTAGACATTCCATATTGTTCTAAAATTTAAAAAGTAATTTTAATCTCTTAAAGGTGAAAGAGCCAAAGTTCTTTTTTTTGGGCTAGGATTTATAGCAAGCAATATTTCAAACCACATATTGTGAAGAGTGTAAATTCAAAATTGATTTCATTTTCCTACAAGATCACAATTAGCTATTTGAATATTTCTCGAGCATCTTATGTTGTTTTGCTTAACATTGTGCAAGTGAAATGATTTTAAGATCAGAATTAACACATGTTTCACCAAGATTTTTCCTGCTTGGGCATATCTAGAAAATATTGTATATAATCTATGATTGTTCTGAAGAACATCATTGATATGACCCAATTGAAATCCTGTCTCCCACTCATCATACCCACATGTTGTGAATACTGAGCTTGCTCTTGAATGCCCTGAGATCACAAGTTGGAGCATGAAAAGAAGCACGAAAATGAACACTGGTGGGAAATGGCACCTCATTACACAAGAATTTTATTGTGTTCTTGCTGAGAGGAAGAATTTGATACAGTGAGTGCTTCCCTGCTCAAAGTCTCCTTGCTTTGAATTGATATACATCTCTAACATCAGCAGTGGGACCACCTCAAACCATCACAGCATTGGGAAGCAGTCATCTTGTTTTGAGGACATAGGGAAAAGCATGTAAGATGTCCCCTGGCATCTGAAAGGTGTCTGTCCTGAGAGCAGAGGCTTGGGGTTATGGGTCGCATTGTGTGGCCCCGAGCCCCGAATCCTGAGCATTGAGGCTGCCCGTGTTCTACTTCAGAGCCATCCATATAGTCACATGGCCTTTTTTGACCATGGGAATATTTCATTGAAAAAATTAGGTGCACTTACATGTGCCAGTTTTAATTCTTATTATCCATATAAAATAAAATAATATTTGTTTGGCTTTGTATGTTATTCTTAACAATTATTTTATGTAATTTATTCTGAATATTTTATTTTTATTCCTCATTTAGCCAGTGTATCTGCCTGGGTGTGTATATGCTTGTGTGTTTGCAATAGGTTGTATTCTTTAGAGCACAGTCTAAGATTAGGACTGGCGCCTCGGGGACTTCCCCATGAACTCAGCCTGCCACCTGGCTTTACTAATGCCTTGGACCCTTCTGAGTGATTGTTGTGTCCAGACTAACCACCCTGAAGGCTCAGCTTCAAGGTTAGCTTGCTCTCAACCATAATGGGCCCCAGGGAAATACCTTTGGCTCTCAATCCAGTGTCAATACCACAGAGAAACCAGTGCAGCTCAGGAATGTAAACTAGACCTTCTCTCTGCTTGTCCACAACATTATACCCTCCTATAACGAGGTGAGCTCTACCCAGTTCAGTACAGCAAGAGCCCCTGACATTCAGCATTCAAAGGGTCATATCTATAGAAACCCCCGGATGGCCATACCATGGCATATCTTTTTTCTCTTCTCTCTTCTGTCTGACTTTCTTTTTTTATGGTATCTTGGTGAGGAATTTTCTCTTATTTCCTAATCTATCTACCTATAACTTTCTTAATTAAAAAAAAATATGATCTATTCACTTGGGTTAACCCTTGATTTGTTAAATGAAAGCTAAAGGGTTTTAGAAAATCCTTTCATCTTCAATCATGCTAGCCTTTCATGACTATTGTCCTACCAAATTCTATTTTTGATGTCAGAAATAAAATAATGATTCTATGTTTATTCTTTCTTCCTTTGTTTCTTTTATATCTATGGTTAAGCTTGAAAACAAATCAGAATCAACTAGAGGGCTGATTAAAACACATATTGCTGGAATTCACCCTCAGAGTTTCTGGTTCTGTAGGGCTGGGAGGGGCATAAGAATTTTCATATCTAAAAGGTTCCAGTGATGCTGATGCTTTTGGTCTGGGGACCACATTAGAGACCTCGCTCATCCAGGAAAATCTTAATCATGCCCACCTGACACCTCACCCCAGCAGATAGAATGGATACCTTGGGTTAACTGGAGAGAAGGTTTATATGTGTGGAAAGGTAAGAAAGAAAGATCCCTTAAGTTCTTTTTCCAAACTGTTACCTCTCTTAGTAAGCTCACTAAAAAGAACTAGATATAAATACCTGTTTATTTTAAAAACATAAAATTTAAAAGAAAGCATCATTTCTGCTTTGCATCTGGGCCACCTGCACTAAGAAATAGATACTTTCTCTTGTGTAGCTGGGATTTCTATGATATGTCCTTTCTCCACAATAATTTACCAGAATGAAATATTTTTAAAACATCTGAGTTTTTTCTCTAGTTTTTATTTTAAATTATACTTAATTGAAATTTACCATAAATACATCTTTCTGCTTTAGAAGATTTTTTTACCTTTTTCATGGTAGCAAAGGAGTGACTTCATTGATCACTTAATTATGACTCCCTTTGGGAGAAAATGTTAAAGAATATACTTGAGAACACCAAGAAGCATTTTCCAGATTCAGATGTCAAGTCACAATATAGACAATCTATTCTTTTTAAAAATGAAATTGTGTCCCTCACTAACTCTTGTGGTGCTTTCACTTTAAAAAAGGTTTATGTGAATGAGGAAGACATTTAGTACATTTTACATCAACCTCAATCTATTTGTTTTCATAAGACATAATTGTAGATCTACAAACATTATGTCATGTAAAACCAGAAGCAGCACTAAATTATTTTGTTTTTCCAAATCTCATTATTAAATTGATTCTTTTACAGCTTCCTCATTTAAATAGAGGCTCCTTTTGTCCTCTCATTTGGCAGAAGAGACTTGCACAAACTACCAGATCCTTCTAGCACTCAATGCTCTTGCATCTTCAGATCTGACTAGACCAGCCGACAATTATGAACAAGATTTGGAAGACTTCTTTGTCTCCCACCACTCAGCTTCTTTCTTCCTTTTGTTCCTACAAGCAATATGTTAATGTATCTCATAAGTGCACTGCAATTCTCAGCAGCAGAACATTCTCCCACTGAAAAAGCAGTAAGCTAATTAACATAGCCACCTCAACAGCAAGTGCAGCAATCACCCTGGGTGCATGTTAGTATACCTTTGAACAAGGAGTGACCATCTGTAGAAAGCACAGAGATCTAAAGAACATACAAATGCAATGGGACAGAGTTAAAAGATACAAGTCTCAATATCTTGAACTGCAATATGTCAAAGTAAACATTGCTCCAAAGATCAAACATGAGGTAGTGTATAGCATAGCAAGTGTTCACCATCACTGGCTTCTTATGTATTCATAAAGAGAGAGATTGATATGGGAGGCAGGGAGAGCATGATAAAGAACATGAAAACACACCTGCCCAAACCATTAATACGGCAGGCAGGCAGGCTAACTTGCTTATTGCCTAAATATGATAATATATCACTTTTGGATATTGCAAAGACATTTTGGATGTTTTAAAAACATTGCAGGGAATTCGAAAGTCCAAATTTAAAGTTATTTTGATGCCTTTAAAAAGTTGGTAAATTTGCAAAATGCTGTAGTCTTTATGAAACAAACACAAAATAATTGCTTTTCCTTTTTTTTTTTTAAACTAAATACATAATGCAGGAATTTTTATCTTTTGGGGGTAAGATTTGATTCTGGATAAAAGTATGATTTAAAAAAAATGTTGAGTGTGCACCATGTCTTCCTTTTTAATTATATATAGAAGAAAATGAAAATGTATTTCATACTTTTTGTGAAAAAAATCTGTTTATAGTTTTAAATGACCAATTATTAATCTCTGAAGTTTTTAGTAGTTTATTTCATGACTTCTGACCATCTTTTATTCTTTCTTTTTTATTTATTTATTTATTTATCTATCTATTTATTTATTTATAGTTTATTTTTTAATTGTAGTTGACGTTCAATGTTGTATTAGTTTCAGGTGTACAACATAGTGATTAGATATTTCTATAGATCACAAAGCGAATCACCTAATAAGTCTAGTACCCATTTGACACTGTACATAGTTATTATACTACCTTTTATTTTTGGAAATTCTCACCAATATCTGCTTTGAATTAGATCTCAGTGTGGTCTTTAGATGCCCCAAATTTTCAATTACAGAACTGTTCTCATCATAACAATTCTATATATTTTAGTAAAAAAACAAAAACCCAACCCTAGTAATCTTTAGTGCTGAATTTACATTATTTAACTTTCAATCGAAAGTATAGGTTTGTAGGTTCTGTTTTAATTTTTGTGGAAAAATTTGTTAATTTTGAACTATGTCCCAAATACTCAGAGTGAGGTAAGAAAGTGAGAGGAGGAAAGGTGGTCACTCAGTAGCTCTGGACGTCCAGCTCTTGCTCCACAGTATGGTATCTTGCAGAGCTACTCACATTGGCGCCTCCCATCCACTCTGGAGAAGAGAGATATTTGATTTTTTTCTAAATAGAGAGATCAGTTTTCTTCCATTTGGCAGGTTAAAAATAAGAAATGTTTTTTACCTCATGAGACCATATTAAATAAGGTGTGCAATTTAGTGTCCCAAGTTAAAAAAAAAATAAGATTGTAAAATAACTGAATTAAAGATTCAGCATTTTTTCCTAATGACTGAAAAGAAGAGTAGAGGAAAGACAGCAAGAGAGAATAATAAAGTCGGGATACAGAACAGAGGGCCTTAGTTACTGTCCAGAGGGACCGCCATCTTTTAATATAGTCACTTAAAAATACATGCATTGCTACATTTTTCATTAGCCTTAATTTTTTCATCAATCATGTTAATTTATACAGAGTGCACTTAATAATAGCTAATTAACACTTATGACTTTTGAAATTAAAAGACCTTTGGAGAGATTACTGCTGATTGGGAAAAGGTTTTTTTTTTTTTTTTTTTTTTTTTTTTGTTCCTCCTATTTTAGAAATGAGAGAGAAATAGCAAGAAGGTATGGGGCTTGGTGTGTTCAGAAGAGATTGTCCTGCTTCATCGATCATGACATGGTCCATGCAGGCACAATGACATTCTTTGACACTGCCCTAGAAAATGACACAATTCAGTATTATCTGTCTCAAATTAAATAAATAAAAATTCAGAGTAATATTTCGATGGATTGAGACCAAAGTGAAATGTATGAATGACTCAAAAGAATGCCAGAGGTAAACAAAAAATAATAATCTGGTGTAGTTACTCTATCTAAGTCACACAAAAAATCAAAATTTACAAGTTGAAATAATATTGAAATATTTAGGGAGAAATGAATGGTGCAATTACTTTATTCATCAACAGAGGTTTTAGAGTTGCATTTTCTCTGCATTGTATTAACCGGTTGTGCTTGGCTGTATCTTACTACATCAGGTCACGGTCTATTTATTAAGAAATTAGGTTTTAACTGTGTCTTTTTTAATATCTACAAAATGCCTTTAGTTGAGTACTCGTTTTGTATGATCTGAGTTGGTATGTGTGTGTGTGTGTGTGTGTGTGTGTGTGAGTATATGTATAAACACATAAATATGCTATTATATATACATACTACACATATACAAATACTACATATGTTTATAATATTATATATAAATACATCTTTCTATAAATATATCTTTAAAATTTTTTATTTTATTCACCAGTAGATGTCTCCCTTCCCTGACTGAAGATTTAACTCTATAGGACTGCCTGAGGTTTTTTCACCAAATCTGGTTTCTGTATGAATGAAGAAATCAAGATTTTAAAAAAGGGAGAAGTTTGGTATAAGGCATCTCTCACCCAAATCTGTGTTCTAAATGCCTATTGTATATGCTGTACTCTTTCACTGAAAATTTGCACTGGGGCATTTTGATTTTAAGAGAATTAGACAACAGATTCTCCATCTCTCTCAGGTCCTTTGAGTATTTCCATTTCGGGGGAAGATCTACATGGGGGCCCAGGATGTCTAATAACTTTTCCAAAGTACCTGAACTAGTTTTAGGGGATATGTGAAACCAAAAGAACTACAATCAGAAATGAAATAAAATGTATTTCTAAATTTTAACGTTTACCTGAAAATTGTACAAATTTAGCTATACGCAAGAATGAAAATATTGACTCACTTCTTGAGAAAACCTTTAGTTTACTGTTCAAAAGATGGAAGACATTTCCAGCTATTTTTTTAACTGTGTTAATGGTAAAGCATTTAGTGCAAATTGTACTTTAGGGAAGAAAATCCACACAATGAAAATCTAGTCATGCCCATGTTGAAAGTTTTTTCTAGAAAAATTGCAGCTTTTCTCTAGAAAATTGCAAAAATTTTTAGTGTTTTTTTTTTTTGGTGTCTCCGACATTTTCTTTTCTTTTTTCCTAGTTTACATCTTCCATTTTCTTTGAGTTGCTTCTGAGGCCTTAATCTCATCTACTCTGTATCTTCCTTGTGGAGTGCTTTTATTTGGTGTTTATTAGGCCATTGATTACTTTGCCAGAGGTTACTAAAGCTCTCTGGCCTGCCGATTGTTGAATTTTCCAATGGGTGGGATGAAAGAATAATTCTTAAATCTTTTGATATATCCCTGAACAGGCCTGGAAAAAATTACTGGCCTATTATTCACACTTGTTTAATTTTCTTGGTGATGGTGTTGTGGTATCCTCTGCCCCAAGAAAATTGTCTTAATGCTATTCTGGAACCATCTGATAATCATCTGGAACTATCTGGACTGGAGCTATTTCATACTAAATCATATAGGCCAGTGATTCCAAAACCCTTTCCCATGAGGCATGCTCCTTCTTAGGCTGTTGTTATATAATGAGTTTGGAGACTTTTTCATGGGTAAGATAGACTGTAGGTTATACCCAATTCCGAGGTGTTAAATCTAGCTCTTGTCTTTTCATTCATCTTATTGAAACCCAGTGGTGTGCTCTGACCTCATGTCTGAGAATCACTGCTCAAGGTAATTGATTGCCCTCTTTTCATACATTGGTTATAGCTCTAGAGGTTGCTTAAAGTAAATTGTTGGATTATCAGATTAGTATTATGTGAAATGGTTGTTGACCTACTGGAGAATCTTATTTTTATTAGTTTAGTTCCATTTTTTTTAATTTAAAGATATTTATTGATTCATGCTTTAAAAATTCAGAAAAAATTTTTTACAAACAAATCATCCAAGGCCACTTCTTTGCTCTCAATGATAAGCCATTTTTTCCCACCAAAAATAATAAAGTAATGTATATTTTATGATATAAACTAATCAGTTTATGACAGCTGTGATTCTCAAATGCTTTTCAAAAATACAAATAAGATTAAAGGTGCAACCAGACCATATTTAGCAATTTAAAAACCTGGTAGACAAAGCCTAATTGACCAAATGACCAGTCAGCTATATTTGGCCTTTTTGGCTACAGATGACTTTGTTCAAGACCCCTGCACACGTTAGAGGGGTTCCCATCCATGTTCTTAATACAAACACAGCCACTAACACCTGATGCTGCAAACAGCAACACAGGCACAGAGAGGAAGTTTTGCTGATTCTGTTTTAATCTTCAAGAGATTTTTGTTCTCTACTCTCTTTATTGGCTTCATCTTTTTTCCTTGCAAGAATCCTAGCTGTTGGTATCAGTAAAATAATTTTCTTTCTCATTCTCTTTCTTCTATTTTTTTTCATTAAAGCTTTCTTTATCTTCAGTGAAACTTTTCATCACTTGATTGCCAAAAGGCTTAAATATTTTTTTACTTTGGCCTTTCTTTGAAACAAATGCATCAGATATTCCTAGTGCTTTTAGGGTGGTAGAATAAAACTTTTTTTTTTACTACCATTCTTGCATTTTTCTGAGCAACTCTTTCAAATAGTAGTGGCTTATTTTTAATTTTTTCTTCTTTTTTTTTCTAGCTCTTGTCAGTATTCTCTCGTCCTTTTTTACTCTTTCTTGTGGCATATTCTCTTCCTCTGGAATATAGTATTGGAGGGTTGCAGTTACATGGCACATGCTCTGCACTTGCACGTCTTACTAGTGACTTGTGCCTTGGAGACATAGGCCAATGTGTTTCTTTTGAATTTTCTTCATCTGCTTCAAAGTCTGCCAAAATTTCCCCTCTTTTAGTGGATGCATGCATGTGAGGATGTGTGAAGATCAGGTGTTTTACAGACTGTTAGGAGTTTTGGACACTTCTGTTCTGAGGTCCGTTTCTGATATCTTTCAAGAAGGTCTCCAAAATCAGTGGTCTGACACCTAGCCTTCTATTTACATTTCAACTTTTCAGCCTACTCAGGATACTTGGGCTTTCTTGTAGTAAAACTTTTGCAAGCTGGTGTAGGTAAGAGCTCTTGGGATCTCAGCTGTTCCTAATGTTTCTGTACAGCTCTTCTTTTAACCTGTTGAATCATAAGTAGATTGAGGTATAGGTCTGGCTTTAAGTCCATTTGTTTCCTTTTTAGACTTAAAAAGTCTCTAAGTTGCTTTCCTGGATTGTTTGCTTCTGTTCCTCCCTTGCAATAAACTTAAATGGCTTTTATGAGGCCAAAAGAGTTTCTTTGTTTTTCTCCTTTATAGTCCACCTCTACTGTTCATTTTGCTTGACTATATAATGGTAAGGGGGGAGAAAGATGAGTGCTGGAACTGGATTGACTCGGAATTTTTTCTTATATTCTGAATCTTCTTGTTTTTCGAGCAGTTTGTGTACCATTTCAATACCTGATTTAGATTTCATTTTCTCTTTCTTCTTCTGTTCTCTAATCATCATTTGAAAAGGCTCAGATACCGTAATTTTTGGCACCCATTCTTTTGGTTTCTTCTTCATTTTTTCAACAGCTGGGAAGTCAGCATCCTTACACTGAATCTAATCTTTAATAAAAATGTTTTTGCACATGTTGTTGATGAACTCCTTAGTATAGGTCATCATTCTGTTCTTCTCAGGATACTCCTTTTCTAAGTCGGGCAACTCATCTTCAGAGGAAGTCATAATCAAGGAAGGAGAATGATCTAAACCAGGCTCTGAAATTGAGCCTGATTAACGAGATAGGGTGTTAAGACATCTTCTCTGATACAGATTTGGAAGCGACACTAGAAGCTTCTTCCTTGATAATCATTGGCTGAACTTTCTTTAAATTTAATTTACTCTAGTACATTTTCTCTAGCTTTGCCATAGTTTCCATGTGGGCAGGCTTGAGCTCTTTTAGTTTCCCTGAAATATTCTTCATTAGAGTGGTAAATATCAGAAAAGTCCATGAGGTCCTCATACTTATACATGTTTGTTCATCCACACCAGAAACGTTGGTGTTAAAATCAGCCAGCACCTGGGCCAACAGCATTGCCTCCTCCTCCTGTTTCTTCCTCCTTCTCCAAGGCAGCTGCCACCAACACCAGAGCCTCTAGGAGGTCTTGGCCTTTCTACTCAGTGATACGTGTTCTGGCATTGGGATTCGGTGGGGTTTGCACAAACTGTAGGCCACCAGCTTCACAGCCTGAGGCATGGCCAGGGTGGAAACCTGGAGTGGCCTCAGACTAAACAGTGGCTCCCTGCTTGGGGCCAAGAAATTCTAATTCAGTTTTTTATAGCAAATTTTTTACTGTGGTATGATACACATAACATAAAATGATTTTAATCATTTTAAAGTGTGCGATCCAGTGGTGTTCAGTATATTCACAGTGTTGTACAAACATTAGCACTGTCTGGTTCCAGAACATTTTTATAACCCCAAAAGGAAACCTTCATTCCCATTAGCATTTCTCAGTACCTCCTTCCCAAAGCCCCTGGCAACTACCAGTCTGATTTCTGTTTGTATGGTTTTACCAATTCTGGACATTTCATATAAATGAAATTATATAATTTTTTTTTTAAGTCCGGTGTTTTTCATTTAGCATTTAGTTTTCAAGGTTCTACCTCCCCCTGCCACCAGCTCTGTAGTAATGTTTCATTCTTTTTTATGGCTGAATAATACTCCATTGTATTTATATGCCACAATTTAGTTATCTACTTTCTAGCTATTGTAAATAGTAATGCTATGAACATTTTTGTACAAGTTTTTGTCTGAATACTTGTTTTTATTTCTTTTGAATGGAAATGATGGGTTTGTGGCTATTTGGCAAAATATTCTATAACCATTTGAACATCAACAACCATATTACTTGCTAACAATTTACAATTGCACCCATCCTCTTAACACTGGTCAACTGGTATGCCTCAAAAAAATGGGTCTCTCACCTTCAGATGAAAAATGATGACACTGATGAATTAATGAACACTGATTTGATTTTCACATCTGCAGTTAAAAAGTGTGGTAGTGATGATTTCTCCCTGTGGAATCTTATAGTCCAACCTAGTTTTCGCCTTTATCTACAGTGGAATCAGAATGGAATCTCTCTACAAGAAAAGAAAATTCTTAGATAGTTAATAGCTTGACTTACTAAGAGACCAAAAGGCTGATTTTTCTGAAATTTAATACATATTTTTTTGTCAACAGTTACAGCCAATAGGAGTGATCAAAGGAGAAACTTCTAGGGCAACTTCTAATTTTCAATCAGTTTTATTTAGTTAATAGGCTTTGCTTTGTGTAAACTTCAAAAGCTTTATTCCACTGTAATCAGTTAACCAACTAGGACTAATTTAGGCACACACTACATATAGTATGTCATGATCTATTTTCAGCATCTTTCTAAGCCCTCTCTCCCACCTAACTAGTGTCTCCTAACACATTTGAAGAAACAAAAATGAAACTAACCTTCTCAGAAGTAATTTTTCTTCAGTAGTGAAATTCATTTCTTTTTGCCAGAACAATTATCATAGTAGCAGCCAATACAGTTTCTTTCATCTTCTATTTATTTGGTAAATGTTTTGGCAGCTAATACTCTCAAAGACTTGTCTGTTTTAGATTTCTACTACCAACAAAATATAGCACATGGTATATGGTTATTGTACATTAATTTGGGTTTGAAATTTTCCAAGAATTTATTATAATTCTTTAGAGCTGTATCATCCAATATAGTAGCCTCTAGCCATATGTGACTATATACTTTTAAATTAATTAAAATTAAATAAAATTTAAAATTCAGTTCATAAGTTACACTAGACACACTTCAAGTGCTCAATAGCCACATGTGGCTAATGGTTACTGTTTTGGACAGCACAGCTATAGAACATTTCCATCATCATAGTAAGTCCAGTTGGACAATGCTGCCTTAGATAATTAGGAAAAACCATCTGGAGTTCCAAAACCACTGCGTATTACAGAAGAAAACAGGTCCAATGGAGCTGAGAGAAACCTTAAAAATCATCTGAGATGAGCCATTTGCTTGATAGACCTAAAGGAAGATAGATCTGAGGTGGGGCTAGTGACTTGTCAAAAATCCCGTAACTAGTTACTGACATAACTTTAATAACTTTATATCATGCTTTTTCTCACAAAGGTGGCTTATAAATTGCCCATTAGTGTGTTAAAAGTTAATGTAATGTCAAAATAGTAAATGACTATCTTATCATCCTCCTCTTCTTCTTCTTCACCAAGCTCCTTGAGAGTCTATACTCGTGTTTTCTCTTTGTCCCTGCCTATTTACTCTGGAATCTCTTGAGATATAGCTTCAGGCCTTATTACCACTAAAATTTCTCCATCAAGGTCATGAATAACAACTTAGTCACTAAATCCAAAGACCTTTTCCTATTTTGTAATTTATTTTTTGAATTCTATTTTGTAATCTTGGAACATTGAAGAATAGTTGGCTGGAAGTTCCTTCTTTATTCTTTTTTCTTTCAGCTCTACCTTCTGTTCCACTGTTCTTCCTGTTGTTCCTCTCAAGTTTCTACTCCTTTTTTCATCTCCTAAATGGGACCATTCAAAGGACTCATTGTTTCCCTTATTATTGTTCTCCGTAAACTTACTCCCTTGGCACATTTACCTAATATCAGAACTTCAGCTACTCTCCAGGTGACTGGCTTCTCACCTGTAACTAATTCTGATCTGATCTGTTGTGAACTTGGGTCCCACGGCCAGGTGCCTCACAGAAACCTCAAACCTAACATGCTGAACACCCTAGCTGGTTATCTTTCTCCTCTAGGTCTCCTTCCTCCCGTGCATCCTATTTTTCTTAAAGACACAATAATTCCCTGAGCTACCCGGAATTGAACTCTACAACTATCACTGTCTCCTAAGGATGCCCAACCATCCTGGTTTGTCCAGGAGTAAAAGTTTTCTTAGGAATGGGACTATAAGTGATGAAACTTCAAGAATCCTTGGCAAATGGGTTGGTCACCATACCTATTCTTTCTTGCTACCATATCTAATCAGCCAGTAATCTGCTTCATTTCTATTTCCACAATCTTTCTCAAATTTGTCTCTTTTATCCCATCCTTGTTTGGTTCTATATTATCTCTCATCAGATCTCTTGTAACGGCCTCTTAATTAATCTCTCTACTTCCAGTCAATCTCCCTTCAGTCTATCCTCAGGTTTGCTACTTGGTAATTTTTTGTAACTCAGCTTAGTCATGCCATTCATTTGTTTCAAAATATTCCCTGAGGACATGGAGAGAGAATAGAAGGTAGATCGGCAACAAAAGGCAAGCAGCTGCTTGTAGGAATACAGTAAAAGCAAAATGAAATAACAAGAATTTTGTTTCTTTCTCTTCTGAGTCCAAAGTTCGCAGGCACCAAATTGCCAGATCTAGGAAATGACTTAGGCCTGCAGTTATAAGCGTGGGAATTTGGGAAGTGAAATTATGCATACTACCTCCTTCTGCCACCATCTCTGTGCTACTTTGCTAGTGTTCTTCCCCTTCCTTTGTCACTAGTTGTATTTGATTAGAAAGCATTGTTCCTAGACATTGTTTTGCCTAGGGAACTATTTCTCTCTCTCTCTCTCTCTCTCTCTCTCTCTCTCTCTCTCTCTCTCTCTCTGTGTGTGTGTGTGTGTGTGTATACACACACACACACATACATACATACATACATACATACATATATACATATATATATCTATACACACACATACATACATACATACATACATACATACATACATACATATATTAAGAAGTGGCAACAGAGAGAAGCAAAATACACATCAATTTAAAAACATGCAGTATTTCCCCAGAGTCTCCTCTCTCAGTTTTCCCCAGTGTCAAAACTCTTGGCCTAGTATTTAATGTTGTTCGTGGCCAGGTTCTAAACAAGTTTTCATGCTTTATATCACTCTGCTCCTATTCGACCATTAATGCTCCAGCCTCTGAGTAATTCACTCTTCTCTATGACTATCCTCTGTCTTTCCACATGCACGTGCTTGCACATGGCACATTTTGTCTGTTGTTCTCTTACTCTCATGTCTACACGTCCCACCATGCCCATGCTTTGTATCTTAGCTGATATGCCATCTCCATTGTTATATGTATGCCATGGATAGTAAAAATCATCTTCCTTTTTTACAGGGCTATGTCCTTTGAGAGTCATTAGATGTTAAGACAACTTAATGGAACATTGTGTTCTCCACCCAAAAGATATGAGGAAGGGCCTCATCTAAGCTCAATGCAGAAAGACACCTTTTTACAAAAATAGTGTGACTTTGTCACTTGCCTCACAACTCAATTTGGTACCCCAAATTATGCAATTAAAAGAATTAGGAGAGATTTGTGAAATTCTTTCATCCAGAGGCATTGTCTCATCCTCTGTCTTTCCAAGATTTACGATGCTATTAATGTGCTTTGAAAAAGTAAGTTATTACAAGTTTATATTTCAGTGGAGCTTATTTCTACCCAGGAAAGGCTAGAAAAAAAAACAGTAATTATTTTAGAATGCAATGACTCTAGATAGTTCTAAGATGGGCATAATCTCTGTCCTCTATATTTCTATAATTTTATATGCATCCTTAGTGGTGTTTTTATTTCCTTATCTTGTGTATTCCACATTCTTCTATCAACATATGTCTTTGACACTCTCAATCTCATCTTTGAGTTTCTCTTCCTCTCTTCAATACTGTAACTGGAATTTCCCAGTGTTCAGTCCTGAGTTCCCACTTTATTTCATTTCACACTTTTTCAGTAATCTTACCCTTGTCCATAAATTCAATTAATGTCTATAAATGACCACATACAAATTTATATCTTTATTTCAGACTCTTTATGCTCTCTTTCTCTTTCTACACACACACACACACACACACACACACACACACACACACACACACACACATTACAGCTTGCATGACATCTCCACTTGACTATCATATAACATCTCAAATTTAACAACTTGAAACCTTGACAGTTCCTTCAGGACTTACTGCTGCTCCAGTGATTATACCTCAGCTAAGGACAGCCCCATTTACTCAGTTTTTCATGTCAGAAACCCCCAAAGTATCATTTCTCAATAAAGTTGTTTGAAGTCCTACAGAATCTATTTCTTAAAATGTGTCTTGAGTCTATATTCATCTCCACCATCACTATCATTATCTTCTACTTATTCAGAAACACCTTCTTTGATTACTCAATATAAACTTTCCACCCATTTCACATAGGAACTTTACTTTTCCTTTATAGACTTTATCCTTATCTGTAGCTATATGGTTATCTGTGTGATTATGTGTGTTTTCTCTTTGTCATTGTAAGCATGGGTTTTATGTTGGTTTACTTACCATCATATCCCAAGCACCAGCCCAGTGCTTGCAATAAGCATATGTTGAATAAATAAATAAATGAGTGAGTCACAGGAAGTATTCCATATTAGTATTTGCCTATCACTGAATAGATTTTGCCTCAAAACCTTTGTGTCACAGATGATACCAATAAATCTAATTGTCAAATGCAGAGAAAACAGTAATGTTTTTATTAAGTTAATTGTGCATGACCATCTCTGCTTATTAACCTATGTGGAATGGTTTTGAGCTTTAGGGTATCTTTTTAGTTAAATAACATTTAACAATTTTTTAAAATTTATTAGTCAGAATAAAGTCCCTATTTGTAGTAGTCTGCAATCTCCCACATTTTTATTTTTATAAATTGGAAGGTGGTAATTAAAAAAAAGTTGAAGTTCATAAAAACTCCAAAAACAGAGTATCATATAATAGCAAGTTGTTTCCTGTTTTTACCTGTGCTTTGCCTTTCCTGGTATTTAGATCAGAAAGAGCCCTTACTCCTCTGATTGAGTGCAGTATCCAACTGAAGCCAAACAAATTCTTTTTTCCAGGAAAAATAATCTTGACCAAAGATATTTCTCAAAGAAGCTTGGAGAAGGTTCTCCAATGACAATGTCCTTGAGAGATGGTGCATGCTTTCTGGCAACTGAGATTTTTGTCTGACTTTTTCAGTTCTTTTCTAATTCTGAAAACTATAAGGAACCATTCTAATACATATCTTTTTCTTTGCTAAAGCCAGGCAGAGTTCATTTCCATTGCTCACAATCAAAGAACCTAGCTTTTAATTGTATTGGCATTGGAGAATATATGCAATAAAAATCTTGTAGATAAAATCATGACTAATCCAGAGTTATAGACTAACTAAACATAGTCTAACTTTGTTTTATCTAGAGTGATTTGATAAAAAATAAACTGGGATAGATAAAGATTATAGGGGAAAATAGCTAACATAACAAAGGAAAAAAAGTTTCTAATCACCTTCACAGTATGTATGTACATTAAAAGGATATAGACAGATTACATATTTATTTTCATTTTCTTCGAATATTGTGTTTGGAGTATTGTAAAGATGTATCAAAGGGTACTTCTGCCTTCAATGAACTTGAGTCTAGTAGACTAGAAGCTTACCCAAACACAAACAATTGCAAGGAGGAAAAGGAAGAGCATTTTACTTCATTCAATATTGTAGTCTTCAAAGCAACAGTGGGAGGTAGGTATTATTATTCTACATAATCCTCACAGATGAAGATTATGAGGCTCAGAGAGTTCAAGTAATTTCTTAAAATCACAAAATTAGACAATGATTGAGCTAAAATTCAAATATTGACCCATTATTTGTTCACATCACAATGAGATTTCTAAGTACAATAAGCAGAAAAGGTTAAGGATAAGTATAAGTATAAGTAAGTATAATTATAAGTAAGTATAAATATAAGTATAAGTAAGTATAAGTATAAGTATAAGTATAAGTATAAAAGTATAAGTATATGTGTAAGTATAGGAAAAGGAGATATTTCTTCCAACCACAGAAATGTTACAGGGCTTCAAAGAAGTGAGGGCTGAACTTGAAGCTTCAGAAACTTTTTTAAGTTAAAATATAAAGAAGGTTGCTCCAGGTGGTCAGAAGAATATAAACAAATAGAGATTTAAACAAAGGTCAGTGAATAGTTGTTGTTTAGAGTTATGGGCATTTTCAGGAAAATATTGAGAAAAGTAGTTTGAGCTAAAAATCTTGGAGGACCTCAACTGTTGGGATAAAGAACTAACTCTTCCTTATTGCAAGCCCATCAGAGCCCCAACTTGGTACCTCTTCATTATTATTAAATTTGAAGGTATTTTATACAATATACTGCATTTTAAAACATGTTGTTTACTTAGACTACTCATGGATTTATTCTGAGAGTCACCCATGCAACCACATTTAGTTCAGATAAAACCTAGCATTGGCTTAGTCATTCTTTACTCATTTTTAAACATATATAAATTACCTACTATTTAGCAGATATTCTAATAGGTACCATGGATATAATCATAAGATGATTTATCCCCCGTGCACTGAGGAGAATTATATGTAAATCAATAATTGTAGGAGAATGTGATAGATACTGAAATAAAAATGTGATATGGATACTACAGAAGCAACAATAAGATTAGTTAGACAATTTCTTAATTACCTAGTCCAGATGGCCAAATGGCCCAAATGAGTGAACAAAAATCAGTTCTAAATATGACGGTCACTTGTCCTCTTTAATAGGACAATTAGTTGTTGGTGTTTCTCAGCATTTTGGCTAAAACATACTTATGAGCATAACAGAAGCATTCAATGAGGCTAGTAAGGTTATTTTGAGGCCAGGTTGATTAAGGCCTTGGAAAACACTCCAAGGTTCTGTTTGTATAAACAGTTGCTTAAAAATCTCTTATTATGTGAGAGTCAATCACTTAGCTGTAAGTTCAGCCTGAAGCTCTTATTAGAAAACACTTGTGAGATTCCCTATTACTGCACATCATGTTGCTTTGTTTTTAGCTGATGTTTCCTAACATAGTTTCATCTAATAGAATCAATCAGCTGTAATTCATTCATAGTTCAAGAAGTTTGGATTTCAGCTGGGGAAGAATAGTAAGTTCCATGATTCACTCTTTTACTGTGGACATACGTATGTTTATTTTAACTTCCCTATGCCTCGGTTTCCTGAATCTTTAAAATGAAGGCAATAACTCCTGCCTAATGGAGTTGTTAAATGTAATATTGCCTAAAGAGCACTTAATTCCAAGCTTCACACATAATAATATTTAATAATATCAAGATAATAACAAGAACTGCAGACCTCTGTTGAAAAATTTTCTCCACATACTTGGTATCCTGTCTCAACTAAGCCTGAAGCACAACTTAGTCATATTTTCCTTATTCTATATCAAAGCATCTCCTGTTATCCTCAGAATATCTTCTAAGTGTTCATCATTTCCTTAAAGCCCCTGCTCAACCCCTACACCTCTCACTTTCAATAGACAAAGGTGGCACCAGACAGGAGCTACTCAAGCTTCTGGTCAGCCTCAGCTGCAGACCAGACCTGTACCCATCTGTACCTCTTCTTTCTAGGCTCAGAGGAAGAGGAATCATTTCTATTCAAGGCTAGCTTCTCACTTGTTCTCTTGATTCCACTACTTCCTGACTTCCCTGGGCCTTAGCTCCTCAATTATTTCTTTTCTCTTTATTTTTCTTATGGTGCTTTCAACCTATAAACATGCTAGGTAGGCGCTCTCTCTCTCTCTCTCTCTCTCTCTCTAACTTTTTTGTCTCAGTCTATAGAAAAGGTGCCATCTATATAGTATGCTACATCTACTCTCACACACTCATATACATAAACATACATACATATGTATATGAGTACATACGTACTCATATATATACACACACACATATATACATATACATATAGATAACTAGGTAGATAGATATGTACGTAGGTAGATGGATGGATGGATGGATGGATGGATAGATGAATGTGGATGTATAGATAATATATATAGATAACTATATCTATACATAGTTCCTTGAAACTACAGCACATCCCAGTTCACAGTTCCCTCTCTTCTTCTACTTTAAACCTTGTATAATCTGGTTTCTATCCCTGTGGCTTCTCTGAAGCTAGCTCTATCATATGACAAATTCAATGAAAAATTTTCAGTTGTCATCTTAATCGATTACAGCTACTCATATTGTCCAAAAGTGATGGTAATAGTAAAAGTCTTCACAGATATGCAAGAGTTCCTAAGTTATAACACACAGCACAATTTAATGATTACACATTTAGACTTTGATGTCATGATGCCTGGGCTCAAATTTCAGCTCCGGCACTTCATAGCTGTGAAGCTTTAGGCAATTTACTTAATTTCTCTGTGTCATAACTTTCTTACCTGTATAAAGTTGATGATAATAATAACTTGCTCTTAGGGTTGTTGTATAAATTAAATGAGTTAATACAAATTAAAAAAAACAGCATCTAGCACATGGTAAATATTAGTTATAAATACTTATTTACTCTTTCTGAAAGATGACTTACTCAAAGACATCCTATTATCCAATTAGTTGAAATACAATCAAAGAATACTAGATAAGAAGCTATGTATATATACATATACACACAAAAACACGAATGAGCAATGTAGAATTTACTCAAGAAATTTAAATGAGAGGGGCATTGATTTATATCAGACAACGAACAACCTAAAAAAATCTCACATAAATACCATGCATTCCCTGCAGAGAGATTAGCTGCTCCTTCCTCATCCCCCTTAAAGTATTTATCCCCTTTTTTCCACAGTGGGAAGTGCCCAAGGCTTACTTCTACCCTTCATTGGGCTTGTCAAAGCATGTTTTCAATAAGCCTTCTCTCTCCCATAGATCATCTGTTAAAATATATATTTTCTATAATGCATAAATTATCTTTTTAATCATAAAAAGACATTAAAATTTAAAACTTGCTACATATATTTGCCATGTCACATTCCTATTTAGAACCTTCCAGTGGTCTCTCACTGCCTTCAAAGTAACAAGAGCCTCTTCTTGCTTCATCTCCCACCCCTCTCTGACTTATAGTTCAGGCCCTAAAATATCAAACAGGGGGTTTGCTGCACACACCAAGCTGATTTGTGTCTCTTTGTCTTTGCTCACATGGCTACCTTCATGAAGGATATGGGTTCTGCCCTCTGGCTACTTCTGCCATCCTCTACTCCTCAGAGCAGGCTGCAGCTTTCCAAGAAACCTTCCAGGTGCGGCCTTCCCTGGAGCCTAACTGCATTTTACCCTTGAGAATAAAATAATCTGTGCTCTTGTCCATACTTCCCTCTAGACTATAAGCTTCCTAAGAGCAGGAACCATATCTTACTCATCTTCATATTAACCATTCTAGAATATTCCTCCAACATGATACAAGCTGAAAAATTAAACTCAAGTGACACTGGTATGAGAATTTTATCCATCAGTGAATATATGAGGTGAGGGAATCCTTAGCATAAAAGATTTTTTTTCTCTATTCTATGCATGTTCAAGAAACTATTTTGGCTAAGTACTCAAATAGCTGGAGTGCCAAGCACCAAAGCCTAAAAATATCAGTCTTTTGAGAGATGAAGTAGATAAAACTAGTTGAAAATAATACCTCGTGTGTGGCTCTTGGTGCAAGAGCTCCTGCCTTTAGCTCTATTAATGGCAAGTGTGCAGAAAGCTGGGAAAAATGTAATAAGTGAACTGACAAAATTTTTAACTTCTCTTCCTAGTGTGCTTGGAAGACTATCCATAGCCAAAAATGCTGAGTACAGACAAAATACTTTGCTGCTCTTTAAATCACCCTGATCTTGAAAGCAATTAACCGTGCTTTGATAATTGAATTGATTTTTCCTTCCTTATTGAGGAGCACTGACGTCGACTAGGGAACTGAAGGAAAATCTCCTGAATATCATTAAAAATTAGCTTTATTGAACTGCTTAGCATATATTTCAAATATTTTAAAAAGTAAACTAACAAATCTAAATAAAAAAATAAATGCAATCAAGTGTGCTACTACCTTATAATACCATAGTTAAAAACAAATGAATAATTCTGGACACTTTAAAAAAAATAAAGGGAAAGTGTAGTTCTACTTTCCCTACCCATTATAATTTTTGTATATAATTCAAAAAAGAGTCCTACTAATTTGGTTTAGACTTTCCTAGAATAGTTGGCTTAGATTGAGACTAAGAAGGAAAAGTTGATCAGAATGGCAATTATTGCTGAATGTATCAGGCTTGTTAGAATAGATAGTGCTTACAGACCATATTATGGTAAAATGCTTAACTTACAGACATAGGAATTACTCTGCTGCACTAAGCTCAAATGAGATTCCACAAAAGCGATTATTATTTTTTAAGATTACAGGAGCTACAGAGAATATGCTGCTATAGATTTAATGTATGTGTCCCTCCAAAATTCATATGTTGAAACCTAACCTTTGAGATGATAACTTTAGGACATGAGGCTTTTGTGAAATAATTAGGTCATGAGGGCAAAGCCCTTCTTATTGGGGTTGGTTAGTGCCTTGATAAAAGAGAGCTCTCTTGTCCCCTTTCTGATATGTGAGGACACAATGAGGTCAGCAGTCTGCAGACCAGAAGAGGACATTCACTAGAACTGGACCATGCTGGCAACCCGATCTTGACTTACGGCCTTTGCTAATTTTAAGAAATCCAGTTTATGGTGTTTTGTTATAACAGCTTAAATGGACTAAGAAAAATGTGGCTTGACAAAAACTTTCCCACATCCAAGATGGCCAAGGTTGCATACAGAAATGCTACTTCTGGCAGAATCTGTTGCTCTTTAGGCCCACTTTCTTACTTTCTGGGTTCGCTAAGTTCACTCAGAGTACATGTGGTATACTTTAAACTTTACCCCTAGTCTGTTTTGGTTTCATGTCTTTGTTTTCTAATAAAACTTTCTCTTAACATTGATTCAGAACTCTATTGATTCAGAATTCAGAAATTTAAGAATATTAAATAGCCAGACTTCTTTCACATAGAAACACATGATGATAATTTTTTTTTCAAAACCACATCCCTAAAGCACCAAAGAAACCATGAAATACTTCATTGATAGGCAGCAAATCAAGATCTTAGAGTGAATTTTGAGGGTAAGGATAATTTCTGAGTTTATTTTCTCTGAAAATTGGTTATCTTCAGATGGTATAAAATTTTATTTATGTTATTCAACTAAGCAAATTCTCTGATGCCCAATGATTCTAGACAAATAATTATTCATTGTGCAAAGAAATTTTACTTTGAAATTTGAATCACATGACTGTGGAGTATGAAAATATACATTAAAGAGTCTAATTTTGGAAATTATATGATAATATCCTCAATTGTTTGATTTCATAAAAGAAAGATATATGGAGGAACTCTTTATTAGGAGGGTATTCATGGAGTGAATCAAAAACAGTTTAATAATTTTACTAATTTTTAATAATTTTTATTGAGAATTTACTTTATGCACCCTAATAACTACCTAGGACAGAAAGATAAGAGAAGCAAAAAGACAAAAGATAAAGGACAAAAAAAGATAAAAGAAGCCAAGCACAGTGTAGAGTCTGTGAGGTCAGGCAGAAATGAGCATCAACTCGACTGCTGTTATCTGGATGACATTGCCTCAGAATCATCATCTGTCCCATGAGTACGATAATGCTTTACCTTACAGAACTTCAGGTTGAATATAATGGTATCATATATCTAATATATTTCACATAATATCTAACACATGAGACTTACTTAACAAATGGAGGTTAATCTAATTTCATTTAGTAAATTCACCATAACCATTAATATTCCCTTCTCACTTCCCTGTACTTTTCTCTACTGCATTAATTTTCCATACTGTACCAATATTCAAACATTTGTCATTTCTCCCATCTGATAAATACTCTGTCTTGGCCCCATTTTCCCCTCCAGTTACTATCTCATGCCTCTGATTCCCATTACAACTCTTCAAAAGAGGGGCTACTGAGTGTTGAGCTATTGAGTGGGTTAACAAAAATAAGCAGATATCAAGCTTGACAAATAGCATGGTCACAGAAGCAGCTCAACCAGTGAAAGAGACTAGATACACATGCACACATGCACACATGCACAAACACACAAACACACACCACACACATACATATACACATATAAGTACTTACACACCACACACTGGTGAATGGGATAGAGAAAGAATAAAATAGAGGTGGGATAGAGAAAGAATAAAATAGAGGTGGGATAGCTAAGATGATTTAATGACATGATAATCAAGAATTAAAAAGGAAAAGATAATCAATAGTGTCAAGGGCTGCAAAAAGATTATGGTGTATAAAACACTCAAGAGAGCTCCTGGGTTGGTCAATTAGGACTCTATAAAAAAAAATATCAATAGGGTGAAGAGAGAAAAATATCCCAGATAGTTTATATAATCTCAGTAATTCCTCTCTTCCCATTATCTCTTAAATTTAATACAACCAGGTCTTCCTCTTCATGCCCTTCTAAAACTGTTTTCATCAAGATTACCAGTGACCTCCACATTACTAAATCCTATAGTCAGTTTTCAGTCTTCATTGTATACCAACTGTAGCATTTGATAAAGTTGATCATTCTCTATCTCTTGAAACACTTCCTTGACTCAGATTCCAAAATGTCCCTGTCCTGGGTTTTCTTCTTATTCAGCTGACAACTGTTTTTCTGATTCATCTAATATGTCTTTCCTTTAATGTATGAATAACCCATGGCTCAAGCCATAGACTTCTTCCCCTCTCTTCTCTTCTCCTCTCCTCTCCTCATTTCTGCTCACACCTCCCCTCTCCTCCCTGCCCATTCTTCATGTTCCCTCTCCTCCCCTCTTCTCCCTTCCTCTACCTTCCCCTTCCCTCACCTCTCAACCCCTCCACTCCACTGCACTATTTCATGACATTAAATGCTACTTAAATGCTGGCAATCCCCAAATTTATATTTCTAGCACAAACCACTCATATGACTCCAGATTTGCATATTTAGCCACTGTTTTACCATTTGGATGTTTAGGCAATTCAAAATTAATATGTTCAAAAATGAACTCCTACTATTTCTATTATCTATTGTTGCACAGATTTCCATTAATGTTAACTCTGTTCCTTTGGTTCTTGAGTCCAGAAATCTTGGCATGTTTCTTGTTGCTTCTAATTGCTTTTATACCCCATATGATGATTTTAAAATATATCTACTAATTCTTTGTTACTCTTTCCTTCAAATGGTGGAGGCCAATTCCCTTGCCTTTGAGAATAAGTTGCACTTACTTGCTTGACTCTAATAAATACAATAAAATGAAAGTAGAGGTGTGCAACTTTGAAGACTAGGTCATAAAAGGCACTGTGGCTTTCTCTTTTCTAACTCTGGGTTTGTTAGTCTGCACAAGCTTCCATAATGAAATATCATTCACTGAGTGACTTAAACAATAGAAATTTATTTTCTGACAGTACTAAAGGCTTGAAGTCCCAGACCAAAGACCAGTAGGCTTGGTTTCTGGTGAGAGCTGTCTTCCTAGCTTACAGACAGCTACCTTCTTACTGTGTTGTCATGTGGAGGGAGGGAGGGAGAGAGGGAGCAATGGAGGGAGGGAAGGAGGGAGGGAGAGAGAGAAAGAGTGAAAGAGTGAAAGAGTGAGAGAGAGAGAGAGAGAGAGAGAGAGAGAGAGAGAGAGAGAGAGAGAAAGTGCATTCACTCTGGGGTTATCTTATAAGAACACTAACAATATTGGATCAAGATCCCACCCTTATTACTTCATTTAACCTTAATTATATTCATAAACAATTGGAGGTTGGAGCTTCAACTTATGAATTTTAGGGATGGGCCACAAACATTCTGTCCATAACACTGAGAGAAGTTAGCGGTCATGTCATAAGGATACTCAGGTAGTTGATGAGAGGCCTGTGTGGCAAGGAACTAAAGCCTCTTGCCAATAGCCATGTGACTAAGCCATCTTAGAAGCAGATCATTCAGCCTTAGTCAAGCCTTTAGATGATAATGGCGCCTGACAACATCCTGACTGCAACATAATGAGACCCTGAGCCAGAATTACTCAGCTTAGCTGCTTTCAAATTCCTGACCCACAAAAACTGTGAGATAATAAATATTTGTCATTTTTATCTGTTAAGTTTTGGGCTAAATTGTTATGAAGTAATAGATAACTAAAACCCCCACATTCAATCCATCAGCAAAGTGAATTGGCTCTACCTTCAAAATACACCTGGAATCCAACTACTTTAATTGTTATTTCTTATATTCATTCACCCTCATTCTCTGCTTTTGTCACAGTGGCTTTCTTATCATTCCTGGATCATATCTGGCATCCTTCAACCTCAGGGCCTCTGTCCTTTCTATTCCTCTTGCCTAAAGTACACTTCCTCCAGATATCTTTATAGCTTACTCCCTTTTCTAATATTTGTTTAAATATTAATTTACTATTTCTTATTCTCCTTCCATGTTTCCATAGCTCTCTCATCTAATATATTATATATTTACTCTTTTATTTTCTAACCCTGCCTCCCAATAGAATGCTAACTTCATGAGGGCAGAGATTTTGTCTGTTTTGTTTACTCCTGCAACCTCTGTATCAATATGTGCCTGGCACATATTATACATTCATTAAATATTTGTTGAAAGAATAAATGAGATAAATAGGCAATGCAATTTTTAAAATGAAAAATAAACTTGCTAAAAGTCACACATTTATGTCATGGGATTTCAAAATACGAACCTAGGTTTCTCTTGACTCCAACACACTACAGTATAGTAATTTTTTCCATAGGAAGTATAATTAAAATACAGTTCTCCTCCTTTGTTTTCTTCTCTGTGAAGACTGGAAAGAAAGATGGTCCTATCAACAATCTGAATGATACCTCACATGGCAGTGACTTTCTCATTGCTGGAGGTAACAAAGCAGAAGATGAATGGCCACTAACGGACGATAATGTAGAAGGGTCGTTGCACTGTATAATGGTTAACCAGGCAATCTGCTCTTGGTCCCTTCTAATACTGGCAAAATGTTCCAGCAATCAACAAGGAGTCATTGCACAGACATTCCACTTCCAGCTTTGTGAAGGAAAAGGATGAACTAAGGAAGAGTCAAAAGTCAATCTACAGCTATCCATGTAGAGCTTGCGGCTCTGAGGAGGCAGACTCATTTACCTGGAAAGTGCAGGGAGGTCACTGGGCTTGCCTTTGACATTTTAAATCTTAGGAACATCCAAATGTATTATATTCTGAGGCAAGATGAGTCATGCCCACTACTTTCCTCGAGGGGTGGAAAAAGGATAGAAAGGAAATGGGAAGATTTCTCTTTGCACAGTTTAGCACAAACAGTATTTGTGTCAAGAGGGCTACTTTTTTTATGAACACCAAACCAATGAACATTTGTGATCAAGCACTCTAGAGGCCACATTTAAATTGCTCTGGGTATTGAAAATAGGAAAGTAAAATTGGTTCTTTGTTTTTCTGATCAGACTCAAAAACAAGAAGCAAGAAGCCTTGGCCAGGTTATTTTACTAGAGAAAAGTAATTATAGTGGTCCACCTTTATCCATGAAAGACACATTCCAAGACCCCCAGTGGATGCCCAAAACTATGGATAGTAGGGATAGTAGCAAACTCTATATGTACTATGTTTTTTCCTGTACATACATGTAATTTATAGCTTTTCTTTGGCATATCCAAATTGCCAGCACCACGCTCTTGAACTTTGGGGCGATTATTAAGTAAAAGAAGGGTTACTTGAACACAAGCGCTGCGAGACAGTTGATCTAATAGCTGAGAAGGCTATCAAGTGACTAATGGGCAGGAGGCTTATGTGGTGTGGAGATGCCGGACAAAGGGATGATTCACGTCCTGAGTAGGACAAAGTGGGATGATGTGAGATTTCAACGCGCTACTCAGAGTGGTGCACAATTTAAAACCTATGAATTGTTTATTTCTGGTATATTCTATTTAATATCTTCATACCTTCTTTGATCATGAGTAGCTGAAACAGCAGAAAGTAAAGTTGCAGATAAGAGAGGACTACTGTATCCTGAAGCAATACATTTAGCCAGGTCTGACTGCTGCTGAGGTTGTAGGGGAAATATGAAACATTTGGCTCCCGGAATGGATCAGAGTCAGATACCGAGTGTTCATTGTTGTACAGATGTCCCGATCGCTGGTGGGCAGGAAGAGCTCAGGACCCAGGTTCATGCAAATGGGGAAGGTACTCCTGGAATTTCAGTCATGAACCCTGCACTTCACAGAAGGGTGTGCTTGGGCTATCTAATTTGAAAACCAAATGAAATCCAGCTTTCTTCCTCATGCACCCTATCACAGAACGCTGCTTTATTCATTCTGCTTTTCATAACAATGGGAGGTGTCAAAATGAATGATGTTGAAGTGGTTATTGGAAAAGTGCCATGTAGTACATTTGCGTGATATTGTTAAAATGTAAATCAAGTCAACTTCATTAGAATGTTTAGTAGTTTCAAAATCAGGCTAGAGTCCTTTCCTGGGCTCAGTTCCCAGCTGGAAGAGTAGTTTCCCCTGCACAGCTGTCCCTGCTACTAGCTGTTTGGGGCAGAGATGGCATTTGAATATGGATTTGAATATATTGAGCAACTGACAAATATTCTCAGTACACATTTTATGTCAGTTTTTCCACATTAGGAAATAGGTCTTGTTCATTCAACTGACCTTGACAAGAATGTAAACTCTTGCAGCATGGGGCACTATAGAAACATGAGATGCCACTGTTGTTCTCACCAATTATAACTGTAGTGCCATGGCCTTGGGTTTCAATTAGGCAGAGCAGTAAGCCCTAGGTCAGGCAGCTGGAGGTTGCAGCGCTCAGTACAGAGGGAGACAGAGCTCCTCTTCCTACTTTGCAGGAGCAGCTCAGCTTGAGGAGTGCAGTTGGGACCAGCATCGTCCGGCTTCAGTGGTACAGTTTAGTTAAAAAAAAGTATATCTCTAGCTTGACTGACAACATGGCCATAGAAGCAGCTTAGGACAGCAGCATAGGACACACACACACACACACACACACACACACACACACACACACATCTACACCAGCTCGCATACACATATGCACAACACAGGAACTGGTGAATGGGACAGAGAAAGAATAGAATAGAGGTAGGATAATCAAGATGGTTTAATGACACAAAAGTCAAGTCTTAAAAGGGAAAAAGATGATTAATGGTGTCAAGGGGTGAAAAAGATCAAGTTGTAATAAACATTCAAAAAGTCCTGGGACTTGTCAATTAGGATATCATCAGTGACTCTAAAAAAGGGGTTAGCCGACTATGGCTGCTGCCTGTTTTTTATGGTCCACAATCTAACAGTGGTTTTTACATCTCTAACTATAAAATATTTAACAGTAATGACAGCTGCGGGAAGAGCTAAATATATTGCCTCTTGTTCTGAAAGCCTATAATGTTTTCTATCTGGCTCTTGATAGAAAAAAAGTTTGCTTACTTCTGCTCTAAAAAGATATTTTGGTAGAGTGAAGAGGGAAACTAAAGAAATATGTACCAGGTGTCTTTATACATGACATAGGAGGACCTAACTTGCAGCTGAGAAATGGGAGGCAGGCTTCCATACCTTGGCAACACACAAAAACCTCTTGGGGAGATTTTACATATACAGATGCCTTGGTCCTGATCTCAACATATTTTGGTTTAATAATTGGTCTGGAATGGGGCCTGGAGTTGGTATTTTTTAAAGGTAGACAAGATTGAGTATAAAAGTGTTATGCCCTGATTGAAAAGTCAGTTTAAGTCACCTGGAGCTGAATGCAAAAATTTTGAAGCAAGCTCAGCTGACATTAGACTTCAGTGTGTTTCAATGGATTCATTTGAAGCAGTTTTACAACTTTCTCCACCAACAGGTAGTGGCAAGGTGGGAAATCAGCCAGTCAGTCAACAAATAATTATGAAGTGCCTATAGTGTGTAGGACATAGCAGAGGAAGAGGGGGGCACAGCATATTGGAGTGCTGGTGAAGACACTCTAAAATTGTTAGTTATATTGTCCACACTGCAACAGAAGCCAGGTGAGGTTAGTTAGAGATAGACTAATGAACAAATGGATAAATGGACAGATGGATGGATAGGTAGAAGGATGGATAAAGAGATAGACAAGTGGATGGATGGATGGATGTGGAGTTCATCAGGGCTAAAGAACTTCAGGTGACTGAGAAGGGAAGATAAAATTCACGAGAAAAAATAAAAAAGATTACTGTGATAACAGAGAGCATATTCTAGTTATGCCTTATAACAAGATTCTCAATTGTAAGTCTTTAATTTTAAAAATAGTTAGTGATTGATTTAAAAAATTCTGTCTTCTTTAGTTACTGACATTTCAAGAGTACTTTCCCTACCATTTTTCATGATCAACGTGTTTTTCTGTGTCATTCTAGGTACCATCTGTGGACAACTTAACTTACCATTTTATGTTATTGCTGTTAGAATAAAATATGTTCCATGCAAATGATAATAAATGTTTGGAATACATTTGTAATATATTTATAAACTGGACTTCCCTTATACATAAACACAGACTTGCAAGATTTTTCAGAAGCCCCTCCCAGACATTTAAAGAAATCCAGCAGTAGCCATAAGCACAGCTCTTTGTAGAGTGTGGCCCAACACCCCGCAGTCTGTCAGAGTGGAACCACGTGGTGAGAGAATAAAAGGCTCACACCATAGACAAATTTTCCCATTTCTGGTAAAATTCAGTCCTTTTTTTCATGGACTGCTTTCTATTAGGTTTTAATGACCTCTCAGAATAATAGGTCATATGGCTAAAACATTTGTTCAATTTTTCATGCTGAAGACGATAAACTGGGTAAATTTGGAAACAGTAATATCCAGAAAAACTGATGTGTTCCTATAGCTTTTTTACTCATTTACTTCTTTTCTTGGGGGAAAAAGTGTTTCTAGTTGATTTTTTAGTTTCAAAACTAATATAAATTATAATAGATCAGACAATGAAGAGGCTTATGAAGAGAAAGTTTAAAGTCACCCACTCTTGTCCCCAGAAGGGTCCCCCGAAGCAACCAATATTGACAATTCGCCTATGTACCTTCACATTATCTCTCAAGCAAGGCTCATTCATTCTACATTTGCTTCCTTTAAAGCTGCCCATGAACAGATGATGACTAACCTTAGATTCCAAAGGAGAACACAACTTCTAAAGAGGGATCAGTAATGGGGACAGGTCAGAGTACAGTCTGGTGTCAAATGTGTTGAAATTCCAGCTCCATCAGTTATCGAGAATCTTGAGCAAATGATGTAGTTTTTCTTTGCCTCAACTGACTTATGTGTAAATATGAATATTAAAGTACTGTATAAAAATTATTACATTGATTAAAAAGTTAATACCACATAGCATGCATAACATTTAGTAAGTGCTCAGAAATAATAGTTTATTATTTCTCTGATGGGAATTGCAAAAGTGAGAATGATAGTTTGGTAACCAGGGATCTGAGTATGTACAAACTGTACCAATGACAACCACAGTTACGAAGACTACATTTGCTTAGGTTTAGTGTTATACAGCCACAAAACACTTTATAATCCACTAGTTATCTTACATGGTTATAATTCAATGCAAATTCCTTTTTGTTTTTCAGGGTTGATAAAGAACATCAATAAAATTATGGGCACATTCTTAAAACAATTTTATAGATGAATAATTACATATTATAAGTGTCACCAATTTTAAATGACAAAAGATTTTTACTAAATTTACCAAATCGTGTAACCATCACCATAATCTAGTTTTAGAAAATTTCCATCACACTAATAAGATCCCTCAGACTCACAGTTAACCCCAGTTCCTATGCCCAGCTCCAGGCACGACTACTTTGCTTTCTGTCTCTATGACTTGGTGTTTTCTGAACATATCACATAAATAGAATCATACAATGTGTAGTCTTGTGTGTCTGGGTTCTTTCAGTTAACTTGTTTTTGAGCATGTTGGAGCACTTATCAGTATTTTGTTCCTTCCTATCAATGAACAGTATTTCTCCATTGTATGTCTATACATATTTTGTTTATCCATTCATCAAATGATGGGAATTTTCGGTTATATCCACTTTTTGGCTTTTATGAATAATGTCACTATAAATATTCCTGTACAATTTTTTTGGTGGACAAATATTTCCATTTCTCTTAGAAAACAAAATTCCTAGGAGTAAAATTACAGGTCATATGGTAAATTTATATTTAACTTTTTAAGAAGCTGCTAAACCGTTTTCAAAGTGACTTTACCAATTTACATTCCCACCAGCAATGTATGAGTTATATAGACATAATTTTAAAAGGTTTAAAGAGAAAGATATATAATTTGTATAACTGTATAAAAATATACAAATTCAAGTGCTGAATTTCTATTCTTTGACATTTATCTTCTACATCTCCCATTAAATAGAAGGAAAGGGGAGAATCCTGCTCCTGCCTTTTTAAGATTCTCTTTCCACATTCTGCTATTTTTCTAGAAGTGAGTTCTCTCACCACATCTAGTCCTGCTAATTCGGGGAAAGAAACCCTATGCTCCTCCACTCCTAACAGGCTTAAGAGACCATTTGAAGAGAAAAGAACATTTAACAAATGAAAACTCACGCTTTGGTATGGCAAGAGAAGAGTTAATGTAGTTTGAAACAATTATTGACTACGAGATCTGCAAATGATTGCATAAAATTTCTAAAATATGCCTGCAAGCTTCTATTATTGATGTGGTGCCCCCAGGGGTGCACATATGGGTTTAAGTGTCTAAACTGTTTTATTAATTAAATTGCTATAATTTACCTCTCCCATGTTAGCATTTACAGTTTATGAAATAGCCCAGTAATTAGAAAATGACGTAGTAGTGTTGCTTGTTTATTTTGTGGGTGAAATATTATATACATCTATACATTCATGCACAGACACACACACGCACACACACACACACACACGCACGCACCATATTTTTCCTGGCCAACCCTCACAAGCTACTTTATTTCTAGTCCAATTAATAGGCAACCTCCAGTGGTGCATTAAATTGCTTTTTAGGGGGAGGAGGGATATAGCAGGGAAGTTCATTGTTCCTGCTGAGGTGTATGATGGCATCCATGAATGTTTGTTTATTGTTTTTCTTCTGCAGACAGAAAATTGAAATCTTAAGATTTTATTGTAAAAAATCTGTCTAGAATGGCCCAATACCTAGCAAGTTCTAAAAGTGAAGCACTATTTGGATTTTATAGTGTTTATAATCTTCATTCCCCATTTTGAAGGTATCTCTAGGAATATATTATACGTGTGTGTGTATATACATTCTATATTATAGACAATAAAGTTCTCGAATCACTTTTTGTTAACCTTTATTTTATACGTATTTATTCATACCATCTACAAACACATATATTAGTGCTGAATCCAATTTTGTATATATTTTATCAATTTTCTCAACTGTGAGCTATAGCTGACTTTTAAGAATGTCAGCCGGGATATAGAACAATAATAAATATAAAAAACTGCTAAAAAATAATGTCAGATTATGACTGGTCTGGTTCAAGGATATCAAAGGATTACTGAACCTTAGATTGGAAGAACTTTAGGAGTTATATATTTACATTTTCTGTATTTCTATAACATTTTTGGGTTCTGTATCAATCAAACATCATTGCAATTTCAAATCTCTTAAAAGGAGGTAGTATATAATTTTAAACTTCTCTATCTCACAGAGATATTAGTGGTAAAATGAAATAATAATTTTTAAAACATTTTAACACATAGAGAGAAAAAGGTTTTCTATACATAGAAAGTATTACTTGGTTAACAATCTAATGTTGAAGAGATTCCTGATTAAGGGTTGCTCTGCTCTCAGGGCTGAATGATATGGTCTGGTTGCAGAGGGTTAGAACGAATTTGGAGAGTGGGTAGGCAGAGAAAGAAAGATGGCTGTAGTCAGGCTCCCTCCACTCACCGGTAGCTAACTTGCTGAGGGGAAGAAACTCGGCACTTCTCCCTTTATGTAACCATGTGCCTGGAATGCATGCGCAGGCTTCCATCACTCAGCAGTGTGCCACATTGTTCAACCTGTGTATAAAAGGCACCATCACCCTGTGAGGTGGCATGTGCTGTTGCTGAAATAAAGAGCTATATCACAGTTGTCTATGGCTCCCCGCATTTTCTTCCAACTGCCCAAGTCTCATACCCCTTACCTTGGAACCACGAATCTGTAGCAGCACAATGGGAGAGAGCAAAAGAGAAGTAGATAATATAGAAAACACAGGACTGTACACATAAGGTTGTTTACATGGTTTTACTCATCCATTTAATAAATATTTATGAAGAACTTATGCTATATTCTATAATATAGTAGGCATAAAAGTGGATACAAAGATTTTTAAAGATGTAGTCTCTGATCTCAACAGCCCATAGTAAAGTAAAGGGAATGCTCTCTGTTCACAGGTAATTAGGTAGCATGAGTGAAAGTTTAGAAAGGTGTATTCAAAGAAAAAAACAATAGGGTTTCAGAAGATAGAGGAAACTATTCTGGTTGGGGTGGTCAGGAAAGGCTTCTTGGAAAAGGTAGCATCAGAGTTGAGTTTTGACATATGGGGAAAATTTCAACAGATGGGGGTTTTCAAGGGTAGGTAATTCCAGCAGGGGTGATGGCATGGGTAAACATGCAGAGGTTGGAAAATCCAATATGTATGATGATCATTACATATAATCAAATGAAGCAACCTCCAATTTCCTTTCTGTGCAGACCTGAAATATAGAGAACATTCTTTGGGTTGTAACTGTTCTTTAAAATTCTTTTGAGAACTAGCAAGGTTCTAGTGGGAATAGGCTTAGTTCCTGTATTGGCTTTTCTGATTTCATATTAAAAGAAAGTCATGGACGATGCTATCAGCTTAACCAGTCATCTTGCAATTGCATGATGTGGGTAATTAAGGTGAAAGAGTGCAAATGCCTCACAGCAACTAGTCATCAATGCTGACAAATATGTGTAGAGTGAAGAAAAAAATGAGTGGCACAACAGTAAAAATGCAGTGTTTCTAGTAAATCATCTTTAAAGATGAAATGAAGAGCATTCAATTCTTTAAAAATAAGTTCAGTAAGGTAAAAATGCAAGATTCATAACAATAAATAACAATAAGCTAACTTGTGGGAAAAGGTGAGAAATGCTTATCATTGATTTTATATGCAAAAAGAAACATTGGAAAGCAAAACTAGTAGCAGTAGTTATTAATATGCATATGTATGTGTGGGCATGTGTAGGAGTGAGAACTTGCAAAAAGGACAAGAATGGGAAAGTGCCAGTTCACTAAACACATACATAAATAAATGGCCTCCGAGTCATCTGGGAATGCTGTAAAAAATACAGGTTCTGTTCAAGTGTTCTGAAGTGGGGCCTGAGATTCTGCCTCTCTGACAAGCTCCCAGGTGATGCCCATTGCTGCTGCTCTATGAACCACACTTGTACAAAAAGGGTGTAACAATCAGAGGAATTTACCTATGATACCAAGGGATTAATATTCCTTTCATTTGTGTATAAATGGCATTATGGTTCTACATAACCCTCATATATGTGCGATGAAGGTAAAAAGACATGAGTCTGGGACTGGCTTTAAAATACTCCAGAAAAAAACAAGAGGAACAAACAGAAATAAAGGATAAATGAAGCAAGTGTGACAAAATCTTGACAATTATTAAATTTGGTTTCTGGGCATATTGAAGTTTATTACACTGTTCTCTCTACTTGGTAGGTTTGAAATTTTTCATAATAAAACTTTTAAATTGTCTATAATTTCTGTTTCCATCCCACAAAAATAGCCCTCCTTAGAGTTCTCAATGACCCTTGCTCACAAAATTCAGATTAAAACCCTTGTCTTCATTTTACTTCTTTCAAGAAACCTTTGACATATTTGACCACCTTTACTTTCTCAAATATTTTCGCATTTTTTGCTGACACTGCATCTGTCCATATTTCTGTTCCCCGATCCATCTGTTTCAATGCTAGCACCTTATCCTCCCTCTGACCTCCAAATGTGAGAGTCCTTGGGCCCCACGTTCTTTTCACTCTAACCCCTTTTCCTAAGTGCTTGCCCTGGGCTCAGTTACCACCTATACTCCAGTGACTCCCAGTCTCCAGCATGTCTTCAGCCCAGACTTTACCAATGAACTACAGACTCACACATCCTACTCTGTAATCAGTACTGTCACTTATAGACTTTTGAAGTTCGACATGTCCAAAATGGAGCAAATAGCCTTTCTCCCAACCTGGTTTTCTTTCACCATCTCTGTTATTGTGACTGACACGATCATTCACTCAGATGCTCATTCTAGAACTTGGGGTGTTGTCTTCTGTACTCTTTTTTATCCCCCTTCAGCCTGTCACCAAATTCTGTTAATTCTACTTCTGAAACCTATCTATTTCCATTGATCAGTACTGTCACCACTGTCTCTCACTTGTACTAACTACTGAGAATGACCCTGACTCATTTCTATAAACTGTGGATCCTCCCCACTTCCAGTTCATTCTTCACCTGGTAACCAGAATAATCTGGCAGGAATATAAAGATTAAACACTCTTCTGCTTAAAACCTTTTAACCGTTCCTCTTCAACCCTAACATCCAAAGTCCTTGCGGTGGCTCAGAAGACTGTGTGACCTCTCTGCATCATCTTAAACTATTCTACTATTCTACCTCATTTTATACCATTCTTTCCTTGATTGCTACATTCTTGCAAAAGTGGGTATCATTCTAACTTCTACTCCTTCAGGTTTCAACTTAAAACACTCTTCATCAGAGAAGCCTCATCTGACTTCCAAAAAAGGTGAAGTCCTCCTGCAGTGCACCTTCATTGTTCACTGTAGTTTTCCTTCAGAATATCAACACAAGTAAATTATACTTTTGTAATTATTAGTTTATTATCAGTTTCCTGCATTATAATGAAAGCTTCCAGGGCTAAACACATTGTCTTTTGCTGACATATTGTACTTAATCAATTGATAACCTATCCCATAAAGACAGAGACTCCATCAGAACATGGCACATAGTAGGTGTTTAATAAGTTGTTATACTATTTTCTAGTGTTGTTGGTGTTCACATGAAATACTAGGAACTGTATATGAATGTTAACATTAAAATTCTCTTAATAATGCCACCTAGGAAAATTGAACAGAACAGTGATGTGTTGCTAGGTATTCATTTTGATGATTTGCCACCCCATGCCGGTCCCAGCCCCTTACCTGGTCCTAGGATTTATAGTATTCTTGTTGCTTCCACCACTGATGCTGCTTCATTAGAGATGAGTTGGAGGAATTTAGAGGGTTTTTTTGTTTGTTGCTTTGTTTTTCTTGAATAAAGGTTATGCATTAGAAGCTAGATGTTAGATAGTCTGGCATGGATTTCAAAGTACATAATAGAATATTTGAAAGTCATTTCAGAGTAGATAACTTTTCTTCCTACCACTAAACCTAGCCCAATTCAGATCAACTTAGTCACTATTCATAACTTCCTCAGTTAGGCAATCTCCATACTAAAAAATGGGGACTGAGTTATTGAATATCTAAATAACAATGACCATCATACAGGCTTATTTCCAGTTTCACAGCCCTCAGCCTCAGGATGTTAGGTTACCCAACCGTGGCTCTGCAAACTCACAGCAAAATGAGAGTTTATTCGTGTAATTACACAAATGGCAAAACTGTGAAAAAACTATATTTTTAGTAAGGTAGATTAATGCAGATTGATGAAAAACGAAGGTGCAACTCCCTAAACACAGCAAGCATTGCCCTGAACTAGAGCTGTTGGGCTCATAACTCTATCAGGTGTGGTGAATGCAGGTAGAGCAGCCAAATAGGTGTGCCAGTTTCTACGCTGACAACCCATTTCAAACACGGCAGAATTCTTGAGGTGACAAAGTCCTACCACCCTTCAGGGTTTCCAGCACACATTGTGGAGAATTGGCCCACAGCAGAAAATTCAATAAACCCACCTTATATTAAACTGCAATTGGGCACTTTTGGCTCCCATGTCCTGTTAAGGAAGTCATACACTGCAGGGAAATAAACCCACAAGATCTCTTTGCTGGTCGAACTTAAAAAAATATTTTTTCCCCTCCTGGTTCTATTTTTGGATGGTACTAGTGGATTAGTTAATAAAACACCATTACCTTCCATCTCTGGAGCTAAGATTAACGTATGCCTCCTATTTCTCCAAGAGACACTGCAATCTGGGTTCTTGGCCCTTGGTCTTTTACAGACATTAATCATGCAAGTGTACTCAATTAAAATTAGTAGGTCAGGACAGTAATGCAGAAACTCAGGCAGCTGCTCTTTCTGTGGCACGTGGAAGAGCCTGTATAGGTGATATGAATTCCCTGCTACCTATGCCCTATGCCTGGAATTGCATAGAACCTCCACCTGAGCTCACTAGCCACCGATAAAGGTTGGGGGCACACTTCTTGCTCCCATTACCTAGTCAGGTGTGACGCCGGGGTTGCATACAAGAAACCATCTGATTTTCTTAAAATTAGTTCATGTACTAAAATGCATTCTACCTGTCTTTAGACTGTTAAATGCTGGTAATCTGATCCATCACTTCATCTTCCAGTGCCTTTCCTAACCCCTGCAACATGGTTTCTGCCTCTTTACTTTGAATTTGCTCCGAAAGCTCACCACTGACTTCTTCACTTTTGAATGTAATGGTCTTTTCTTTGTCTTCATTTTCCTTGACTTTTCTCTAATGTTTGATCCTCTTGTTGGTCAGGTTTCTTAGCACACTATTCTCTCTCTGCCTCCAGACCATCCCATGAACCCAGTCTTGTTTCTGCCTCAGCATCAGCCTCTCGGTCTCTCTTTTGCCATCAGCTCTTCCTGCACCAGGCCTTCCTTATGTTTCTCTAAGCTCTGTTCTGGTAGGACAGTCATTCTCTCTCTGCACCACTACTCTCTCTGTTCCTCAGCCTTTTTGCCTTTCCTGCCCACTGTCTAATCAAATCCTAGACACTTGTCAAATTATTCTAGAAAAAGTTTGTATGAATTGTGTGCCTCCAATATGCCAGGCACTGTGCTAGGACTTTAGAGTAGCCTTAACGAATCCTCAAAACAAATCTGAAAAGAGGGGATCACCCCCCTTTACCAGGGGGCTCTTAGAAATCCTATAAAATGGAGGTAAGATAAATTATTTCCTGGAGACTCAGAGAGGATCGTAGCAACTTGTCCCAAATCCCATGGCAGGGCTGGAGCTGAGACACAAACTCAAGCTTATTTGTCAGGGAAGTTCATACTCTACCTGCCGAGGCACTGTAACCCAGTGGCCAAGCTATGTCTTTTTCTGGAAGCGCAGCCCTGGGCTTGAGAACTAGCTCTGCCACTTATTATTCTGACCCCTCCAATATTCAATTATTTTCATTTTAAAATGGAGATAATGGTAATACATAGCTTAAAGGGCTCTGAGTACCAAAGAGTATGGTACAATGCTTGACACATAGTTCTCAATCAATTTAATTTGCTATTGTTACTGTTATTATTAAGCACTGTTCCTACTTCTAAGCCAAATGCCTTACTCAAAGCCCAAGTCACACTTCTTACATGATTATTCTAGACCTGATATCTCCCTTTTAGGATTTTTTTTTGTACTTATAGTATATACCACAACGCTAAAACTCAATTATTGTCCTTTTATTTTGTTATCAAGTTCTCAAACCATGTATTTGGTCTCCTCTATGGCTTGTTAAATCACTTTTTCCCCTGGGAGTTATAGACACTATCTAAGGGTACAGTTTTATGTTTGTAAGTTTTAGAAGCAGCTCTATGTGATTTCACAGACAGCCCTGCTGTTTGTCCGTAAGCCAGAATCTGCTGGTTTAGTCTCACCCCTACCACTCCTCTAATGCATTACTGTAGTCATTCTAAATTCACTGGAAGCAGCTAATTTTCTCATGTTTTCTTCTCTTCCTCCTTCTCCCCTTTCCTCTTCTTTTCAGAACATCAATAGCATATGTTAAGAACCTGCTCAGTGCCAAGCACTGTGCTAAGTACTGGGAATTCAGCAATGAATGAAAGTCATTTAGTAGGGGTTTGAGAAAGCAGGGAATCTATTATAAAACATGTGTTGAAATTCACGATAGAGAATATGGGTACCAAGGATATCCTAGCACGGCCCCTAACTAGACCTGGGGGATCCAGCTTCATGATGGAAGTGAGGTCTATGCTGAGACCAGAGGATAAGCAGGAACAATGCAGGCTGGAGTGGGATGGGCCAGGGAAAGTGTAAATAACACTGTGTGTGTGTGTGTGTGTGTGTGTGTGTGTGTGTGTGTGATTTATTTTCTCTGATTTATCCTCCCTTTCTCAGCCATCATTTGAACTCTAGTTCTTTAAGGCTTAAATTAGGTTTTACTTCCTCAGTAATGTTACCTTTTTCTTCTTGGCTGCCCCTTATCTTTATGCCAATGTCATCATGTATAAAACCTACAGTATAGCACTTTTAAGGTTGCTTTGCAATTATTCACTTGTCTTGCACTTTGTACCCTAATCTACATGAAAGCAAGGATTTTGTTTTGTTCATCTTCATACCAAGCATAATGCCTCACAGATGTATGCTTAATAAATGGTTTGAATGCATGATAAATAAAAGATTAGCTATGGTCAAAATGAAGAAATGACAGTGCTTGACTGAGGCCTCCTATTTCCCCCAAATTACCCAGTATTGCTTACTACAAACTCAACTAGATTTTCCTAAGAAAGTATATGTTATGAACTTTTTACTCCCCTATCAAATAGACCAGGTCTGTGTTGAACACCACATATGCCAGACACAAAGCACCAGACAGGTGCTGTGAAGAAAACATAAATGAATAAACACATTCTCTGACTACAAGGAGACATGGACTAGCAGAAGGAAGAATGAAATAAAGATGAGTGCTGGTATGGGAAGCCCTCTTCAGGCAAGAAGAAAGAGGCCCGTGGCAGGGATGATCACTCCCAAGTATAGGTTCACTTTAGTAGAGGCCATCTGAAGACAATACTTTTACTCAGGCTCCTAATGCTCGCAGTGGACAGTCCCAGTCCTGTGGAGGAAAGACAGCGCTCCTCACGTCACATCTTATAGTTGCTGCCTCCCAGGGCTACGTTCCACCTTACTAGGATCAATGTCCAGACCCTAACTTTTCAGATGGTCCTTGTTCCCAGGCTGCTATACACTTCCAGGAGGAAGACCTTGCCATAACTTGAGAAACAGAAAATTAGAAGTCTATTCCAGAAACCTACTGGAATGTCAAATTTTACAATGAAATTTTAGAGAACTTTCCTGAGTTTGTCAAATGAACATCAAGAAGGTGCTACATAGTAGTATCTACTATAGAATGGACCAGCAGTCAAAATTGTGGCAAAGACATGTAATAAAGTGAAATGCAGTGTACTCTCTACTTACAGTGCAATAAGGCAGACAGCTTTAATGGCTTTCGTTAAGGGCTCTTACTGTTTTAAGGATCTTAGAGCACTTGTCTTAGTTTCCAGCTAAGACATGGCGATTTCAGACACGCTTTGTGAGTGTGTGTATGAATGTGAGTGAACATGTCACTTGTTATAGTAACAGACTGTGCCTTAGACTCTTCGTTTTCTGGTCTCATAGGAAGAGTGTCTCATGTTTCCTGTATGTACCACTGACCGCATGTCAGTGGCAGCAGAATCCTTCCAGGAAGAGTTAGCAGGGCAGTCACAGCAGGGCAGTTTGAAAAAGGTAGGTGGGCTGCTTAACAGACTGACATCGGTGAAAAATAGACCTCAGGTCTTCTGTAGCAGGCTGCTGAGAGGCTGTAAAAAGCATCTAACAAGAAGGCTTTCACTTTTGGAATTTAGAAAGGTAAATTTCCCAAGGACTGTAAAAATGACTCTTGTCTCCTATACTGATATTTTTCTCTGAAAAATAAATGTCTTTTTGCATTATTTAAATGATACATAATTAAATACCAAGGGCTCTCTGTTACTTGTACCCAAAGCACGGCCGGTGAGGTATGCAGACCTAGAGGGCTGTGGAGAAGCCTCTTATCTCCGGGAGGGAGAGAGGAAAAACAATAGAGGGAAAGAGACAGAGACCAAGGGCTGGAGGAAGAGAAAGGAATTGTTTAACATTCAGTATTTGTCCACAGCCGATAATTTATTGGAACTCATCTGTAACAAGGCCTGGCACTGATTTATAAGTTGATTTGAAAAATAAATAAAAGTGATAGAAACCTGCATTTGGTTTTAATGATAGACTGTTGCAGCGTGAAAAGTAAGGATATGAAACATTGCAAGGAAATTAGATAGTATGCCCTGAAGACAATTGCAGCTACCAGCCCATTAATTGTTAGATATTTATTATTAAAAATTTCTTTTCATGAGTGACTGCAGAATATTTGTGCTACTCAAGCCGTTGAGTTCTGACATGAATGGAGTATGGGGAGCTCATTTGTTTCTGTGTGTGTGTGTGTGTGTGTGTGTGTGTGTGTGTCTGTGTGTGCATGAGGTTGTGTGTGAGTAACTGGCAACTCACCAAACTAGGTGACAGATCTTTACTGAAAAACCACAAATACAGAAAGCTACTTCAGAACAGAGTAAGGAATGCTGAGATTCTTGTCATTTCTGAAGCCATCATCACCTTCATCATCATTGTCATTACCATTATTACTATTATTATTTTTAACCTTGGCATAAACCCAGGTTCAAATACAAGTTATACCTTTCTACCTCAGAAAATACAGTTCTAAAGTCACTGGTGATAGTACCCCAAAGGGACTCAAGCAATGAATATGAAAGTAATTTCATTATCTCACCATTTATAATTAATTTATAATGTTTTATTTGAGTCTGGGAAGATCTGAAAGTGTTGCTACTTGAACATATCACGGTTTAGATTATATACACAGCTGGTGCAACAAAACAGGGTTATTGTTCCCCATATTATAGTGTGTCTGAAACTGTTTTCTTAAACAATAGGTAACGTATTTGTTTTCTCATCAAGAAAAGAAATGGGAGTCGTCTTTGATTAACTGGAAATTACTTGTCATTACAGACTAATGTTTCTCATTCTCTTTTTTATTCAAATTTAAAACTTTATATTTGCAGTTCTCTTTTTTGTCAGGTATTTTTAGGAAAAGGATATGTTTGGACATATTTCCATTTATTTTAATGTGAAATCAATGCCCCAGATACATATTTTTTTTAAAATAGAAGGCACGTTATAGTAACTCTTAATTTACGATTCACTATTAGGGTTATTTCAAGTTTAACTTTTTTATTGTGCAATGAAGAAGCATACAGAGAAATAATATGCAATGGAGAGAGGGTTGGTATAATAAAGATATGATTGTTTATGCGAACAGTGTATTTAAAAAATAGTTGTGATGAGTTGCAATGCAAATCAATAAATTTAACTTGCCGTTATTTAATATCTAATAAAAATACACTCTAAAAAATACAGCCTACGTGATCTGTGTGCCATGTCCGGCTTCATATCCTAGTAGTTTACAAATGGTGTTCCTGTGTACTGTTTGCTTATAGCTCTTATCTATAGTGCATTGAATTATGTGGTATACCAATGAAGACCTGAGAAAATGCTTGGGCTCAAATTTTGGCTAGAGTGTATGCTTCCTGAGGGTGGAGACTGTGTGTTTCTCTCTTTGTAGCTTCAGAGGCCAGCCTGGTGCCTGTCACTGATATCAAATTGATTAGTTTACTCTGGCTAATGGCTTCACTTGGATCAGTTTGTGAAAATCAATCAACAAACATTTTTTGTTTCCTACCCCTTCTCCTTCCCTCAGTGAGAAGGGTCTTTCAGATATTAATGCACAAATGTTGCACTTGGTTGAGGATCAGGTTTGCATCCTGAAATGGATAACTTCTAATACATAAGGTGGTACCTAAGTTTCCTGTGAGCTCTAAGCTGTCCCACTATTTCCATTCACTTCAACCTCCAAGCCGCACTCTCACCTCTGCCCTCTCTATAAGTGACCTTACCAGTCATTTCTTTGAGATTGTGTGAATATTATTAATGCCAACTGTCTTCACCTCTGGTTTTGTTTATATTTCCTTTCCTTTCTTCTCTTCCTCCTGTCTCAGAGGAAGAAGCGTCTGCTTTCCAAAATTAACCCTAATGTCATTCATGTTGATCTTGTTCCCACTGTCTCCAAGACTTTGTTCTATCATTTGTCTCATCTTGTTTCTTTGAGTTACTTCTACATAATGACAAAACTAAGAAAAAAAAATTAGTATTGAGCTTAATATCCTATATACACAGGAAAACAATCCATAGAGTGAGTGAGTACAGTGCCTCACAAGTGGTGGAACATGCTTCCCTAGGGATTTGGGATAAGAGTTAGTACTATAGAACATTAGAAGAGGCAACACAAAAATAAGGTATGAATGGCTAGGAGGCTGGGATTTTCTTGTAAAATCAGCAGACCCTATTTTTCAGGGTAAGGTGAACTAACTAAAGCTGAGTTGGGGGATTGTGACTGGTGTATGTTAGGTTCCCTTTACAGGTGTTTCCCATAAATACGGGCTGATTTAGGTTTGGATTTGTGACATGTGCTGGGCCACTGGGGCAACCTTTATTCTGTGGATCTTGATATAAAGTTTATCACTTCTTCCCATAAATAATTTTCCTTCAGACCAAGAAAACTCAGGTATCCCCACATTTCAATATTTGTTTTTATTTACCCTTAAACTCAACTTCCTTCAAGCTGTCATCATTGTCCATTTCTTGAAAAGTGCAGTCCATACCTGTTGACTTTCCTCCATCATTCTTCATTTGTCTTGAAGTATGATTCAAATCACAAAATACTACCTAATCACCAAATCTGACAGATTTTCTCATCCTCCCTTCATATAGTTCTCACATACTAACCAAAGACACCTGGCTTTTCTTGGATCCTTTTATATTTTTTGTTTTCAACCACTCTCTTTACATTTTGGTATGACTCAGACCTTTGTCCTCAGATCTAATTAATCTTACACTTCCTTAACTATCACCTCTGTGTGAGTGGTTCCAAAAATTTTGTTTCTAGTCCTAGCAGCATAATCTTGTCATAACCCAGATCAAAGTTGTCACATTGCTTCCTAACCAAGTCAACTTCTTGCTTTTCTGTTTATGACATTACCATATTTTCTCAAACACTTGGGCTAGAAATCATAGGAGAATGCATTCCAGTGGTGTGTTGGTAAAAGCTACCATCCCAAAGCCCTGATTTGCAGTATTTGCTGTCAATTGGTGTCAATTAGGAGTTGACAAACTTTTTCTATAAAGACAGGATAGCAAGTGTTCTATGCTTCCAGGCAACATGGTCTCTATTGCAACTATAGTCGACTCTTGATTAACACAGGGGTTAGAGATGCTGACCTTCCATGCAGTTGAAAATCCACGTATAACTATAGTACCTGACTGCTGCTGGAGGTGTAAGCAGCCATAGACAATACACAAATGAATAAGCACGGCCATGTTCCAATAAAATTTTATCTATGTTTACTAAAATTTGAATTTCATATAATTTTGTCATAGAATAGATAATTATCTTCTAATATTATCTTCTAATTTTTCAACTATCTAAAAATATAAAAATCATTTCGATCTTGGAGCTATACAAAAACAGGAGGCAGAAGTTTGCTGATTCCTTGTGTAAATAGCCCTACAATGGTTGATTTCAAGCTACTAATGATTGTGGCTTGCAAAATTGGTAAAAATTTAATTATTAGTTCTAGCCAGCTGGTAAAATCTGGCTCTAGCAGGATGTTCATAGGTTTTACTTTTTTTTTTTCAGTTCCCCTGTCAAACAAATTTGTAAAAGCAAATCAAGTAAAGAGTGTGTTCTGCTGAATGTCTCAGAACCTTGAATTTCCTCCTGTATTTTGTGATTCTTCAAGAGGTTGCCTAGAAAAAAGTGTTTCCCAGTAGATTTGACCTACAGCTAGAAAGATCTCTCTGAGGAGCATTTCTCAGGAATACAATTTGGTGGGTGTTGCTTGGTGACATTTTAGACTACGTATTTTTCTTTTCTTCCATGTACAATTAGATGCCCAGCCTGTCCTTTCTACCCCCTCACTTGCCCATCGGCATTCTCACGATCTTCATTTATGTTTCAATCCCTCTTGTCTAAATGAGCCAATCCTCCCAACTGGTCTCACTCTTCATTTCTTACATGCTGCTGTAAAACAATCTTAGAGTAAATTTTTATTTCTTACCCAGACAACTGTATTGCCTTCCCCTTTGGACCTCTGCTTCTACTCGGGCCTGTCTACTTCCCACACAATAGTCACAGTGATCCTTTAAACTGTAAGTCAGAGCACATTGCCCTCTTTCAGTGACATACCATCTCATGCAAAAGGTCATGAGAAGGAATTTTTATTTGGATGTGAATGAAATGAAGGCATTAGCCATGTAAGCATTTGAGGAACACTTGTGCAAGTTCCCTGAAAAAAAGTTTGATGTGCTTGAGGGCAGTGGTGAGGGTGGAGACTGAGATGTAGAAGGTGAGGCCAGATCACCTACCTAATGGCCTGGCCTGGTTGGTCCATTCCCCATCTCTCCCCTCCCCGGGGGTCTCTGCAGATGAAGGGTCTGACTCATTTCTTCCCCCTAACCTAGATTGGCCAACTTATGCCTGTTTTCCTGGACTAATTATCAGTGGTATCCCCTTTTCCTTACATAAGTGTTTCAGTTTGAATGATGCTATATGATTACCTTACTGTCATCTCCCTTCAATTTTCATCTATAGAAATCTTCTCATTCAAATGTCTTTTCTGATCCTCTTGATTGCTGTGATTTAGTCCTTTCTAAAACCACATCATCTTTCCTCTTTCCTCTCTTGATCTCCTGTTTATAGTTATTTAGCTTTTTTTTTCTTCCTTATAGAATTTTTGAACTCAAAGACTGTACTTTACCAGAGGCCACCAAAGTGCCTAGGACAGTGCCTTGCACAGAAGTGCATACTCCATATGTATGTGCTGAATGATAAATGACTGATGGACAGACTAGAAGTTCAACAGGAAGACCCATTCCCAGTGTGAGGAGTTTGAGATCCATAAGTTTGGGTCTCATTTCTTCATAAAACTTTTGGAAAATGTTAAATGTTAAATTATTAAGCAGAGGAATTACATAAGAGTTTACGAACTACAAAGGACAAAATATTTGTTTAGCTAGCTAATGTACAATGGTGTTTTCTAAGATATATTCCTCAAAACATTGTTTAAGCTTCATGTTAGTGGGATGAGAAAGAAGAAAGAAGAATTAGGTGGTCAACTAAGGAAATGCCTTTTAAGAGCTTTGAGTGCATTTGTTTAATAGTGGGATTCTCAGAACTTTAAATAACTGAATGTGCATTTCGAATCTCTAAAGAGGATCTATCATATCTAACATTTTCAAAATTTAATTGATTTGGAAAAGATGCCTCTTCTGAAATCCTCATGCCCCCTTTCCTATGGAGCCTATCTTAGGGAAATAGTGATTTAGAGAACAGTTTTATGATTACTTATAAGGATATGTCCACTATGCTCATTTCCCATGAGTTGTTAATATACCTTAAAATCTTACAAAGCAATTTTCTTGAATGAGGTCTCTTGATAAGCATGGCCAGTTGGCACTCTATTCGTGCTTTCGAAACATAAGACCTAATACTGTCCGACTGAGCTCGGGCCCCAAATCTGGACAATTCAGTGTCCATCCTTTACTTTTTATTACCACTCTTGCTCAAAGTTTCATAACTTCATGCTGAATTCTTTTGCTTTCAATCTTTCTTTTTCCTTTCACTCATCCTGCATAAGCACCCATATTCGGCCTCTCTAAACATGTTTCATCCAACCATACCCTGGATAATAACCCTCAGTGGTCCTCTTTTTTCTACAGAGTCATTTTCAGCTTGTTCACTTAGAAGTATATGTACTGTCTGAAGAGCACCATAGAGTAAAAATATATTTAATTCCAATTAATACACCAAGAATGATATTTGTAGGAGGAAGCTTTTTGATTGTATATAACATAAAAATCACAGATGTGAGCACATATTTCTTAAGAACATATTGTTAAAGTAAGCATGATTGGCCATTTCCAATTTTTTTTTTCTGGAAATTTCTTGCTGCTTGTATTTTCATTTTAGTTAAAAGTTAAACTTTCCAAAAAAATTTTATGGGATAAAAAATTTTAATTGAGGAAACCCCACCTAATTGTTTTATTTGTTTTTCTATAAATTAAGACACTATCCCTACTCTTTGATTTGTGTAAAATTATACCTAATCTAACATGTGATCAGAGATAGCAGTTTCAATACCAAAGAGTCAAGTCTGAACTTGTAGCATGTTCCCATCATATTCTTTTTTTTTCTAATTTAATTTTATTATTAGATTCAAGTATACAATACCTTGGTTAGACATTTATATAGTTTATAAAATGATCCCCCCAATTGCTCTTTCTCTCCTCTGGCTCTTCACCTACCCATTACATTAATGCCAACTGCATTCTCTATGCCATGCTCCCCATCCCCGTGACTATCTATCAACTACTACTTTATACTTCTTTAGCCTTTCATCTCTTTGTCTCAGCTCCCTAAACCCCCTCTCCTCTGGCCATCACCAGATTGTCCTGTATATTCGTGAGTCTGTTTTTGATTAGTTTGTTCTTTTTGTCTCTCCCATCATATGCTTTTCAAATATAACCTTCTACTACTCTACTCCACTGTCCTCTGCACCCTTGCTACTCAGCTTTTGGTCACATCAGCAGCCTCAACATCACTTAAGCATGTTAGAAATGCTAATTCTCAGTCTTCATTCAAACCTAACGAATTTGAATCTGCTCTGGAGTAAGGTCCCTAAAGTACACTAAGTTTGAGGAGTGAGGTGAGAGGCAAGCCACTTAAAAATCCATTTTTTTTTAATTAAAAAAAAAATAATCTCTTAGAATTGCTATGAGGATTAAATAAAACAATGTTTTCTGGTGACTGTGAAGCACATTACTAATGTAAGTTATATGAACTATATGATGCTGGTTTATTCAATATCTTTGCCAGCTCATACATTTTTCTGCATCTGAACTGAAATTCCCTCTGCCTGGAATGCCTTCTCTCCTTTTCCTCTAAGTATCTCAATTATACCTGTTATAAGCTGCATTGTGTCCTCCCCTAAATTTATATGTCGAAGTGCTATCCCCAGTGCCTTAGAAAGTGGCTGTGTTTGGAAATAGGGATTTTAAAGAGGTTATTAAGATGAGGTCATGAAGGTGGCTCTTAATCCTATATGTCTGGTGTGCTTTAATGAGCAGAGGAGATTAGGATGCAGACACACACAGAGGTAGGACCATGTGAGGATACAGTGAGAAGGTGGCATCTACAAGCTAAGGAGAGAAGCCATAGAGGAAACCCACCCTGCTGACACTTTGATATCAGATTTCCAGCTTCCAGAACTGTGAGGAAATTTCTGTTGGTTAAGCTACCCAATCTGTGAGCTGTGTTAGGACAGCCCTAGCACACTAAAACACTGTCTTTTCTGGTGTCAGCTCAGGTACTTTTTCTCCTGGCCTCCTTATCCCTCCTACTTCCCATGCTCCCACACAGCCACCCTGGGTGGATTTTAAATTAACTTGACACATGTACATGTTATATGTCTTCAACTAGGTATTATGGTTCTGGATACTGAGAAAATTGTATACACTGTCCACCCTACTCGCCTGTGAATACCAGTTAAACAATACATAATTGTTGATTGATTGGTTGAAAGAATAATATAATTCAGGACTTCATATTCACAATCAAGTGTGCTGGCTAGTCCAAGAATAATTCTTCTCCCTGTAGATAAACAAAGTAGGTTTTGATTTAACCCTGCATTAAGCATATATTGGTGCTGGTCCCATGTTAATATAAGTGTTTGTAAATTCAGTTTTGGAATGGCCCAAACTATGGTGACAAGTGAATTTTAATGCCTAGTCTTTGAATTTGCTTTGAAAATTTATAACGTTTTATTTTATTCAATCCCCCAGTCCCACTCCACCCCACAACAATTTGGAATAAGCAAAGAAAATATTATTTGTATTTGAAAAATAAAAAAGCCAAGGTTCAGAAAGATCAAGAGGCTTCACTAAGGCCCCTAACTAGCTAGTATCCTAGAATGATAAGTAGGAGGCTCCTAGGCACTTTGACAACAAATAGGTCCTGTGATGAAATTATCAATGAGTGGTCCTCATAGGAGAAAGAAAAAGAAAATTTTTTCTTACCTCTTTCCCCTAAAACACACAAATTACACAAACACACACAAAATCAACTAGAGCTTATATGCGAATAAGTCAGAAACCTTATTTTTCAACTATGCCACAACTTGCTAGATTTAAAAGCAAAAATTGAAAGCAATCTTCATAGAATTTCTCTGGGGAAAAATGACCTACTTCAGCTTATATTCCTTCTTGCAGTTGCTCTGAGCCTTGGGAATTACCTTGTCCATGTATTTTCATTCAGAATTAATGCTTTAATATATTTCTTTAATCATTTGTTGCATCAGAGAATATTGTTTCATGCATATTAAAGACTTGAGCATGTAATAGACCAGTGTTCTGACTAATAAAAGCACTCAAAGCATGTCACTAGTCTTATTGCTTTTCTTGGCTTCAGGATAGATGTGTTTTATTTGGCAAATAATAATAATAAAAATAATAATGATGATAATAGTGCTTATGTTAAATTTACAAAGAAAATTATTTTATTTTAAAAGGGTACCATAGCCTTATACAGACCATTCTTCTCTTGAAGGGGTTGAACCTTAACCCTATTTCTAGTGTTTTATTCTATATTCAGGAAAATAAATCAATAAGTACTAAGAATCTTTTATGTGCCCAAGCATTAAGCAGCAGAATAAAGATTTAATCCTTACCTAGAAGGTCTTCTAGTCTGATTTGATGAAATTATCAAATTATCTATAAGATTTTCACAAAATAAATAAAGGAACAAACTACCTGCTCTAGAAAACAGAGAAGAAAAAGGGTTTTTATAGAGAGATGATGCTTAAGTGGGATTTTGGAAGAAAAAGTTCAAGATGGGTAGACAAAATGAAGGAGGGGATTTGGGACAAGAAGGAAGAATATGAACAAATGCACAATGTTGGGTATTTCTTTAACAAACATTGTTCTAGGTGAGGGAGCCTCATAGATAAAAGACATGGTTTATGTTCTAGACTTAAATATAGAATAGACTGTAGCAGATTGTTGTATGCAGAGTGATGAGCATAGAGCTCATGCTAGAGCTGAGCATGGTCTGCTTGTTGACCTCAGAAGAGGGCTACATGACAGTGGGGGCAGAGACAAGAGGACATAGGAAATTTCCTCAGAGTTGTTCCCATCTAAGAGAAATCTTAAGACCAGAAGAACTTAGCTAGAAGAAGAAGGAGAGGAAGAACATTCCAGGTAGATTGAATCATTTAGTGAAGGTAAGCAGAAAAGAGAGAAGAGAGAGTTTGTCACATGCCTCAATTTGGTTGAAGGGTGATGTGTGTGCCAAGGAGAGTAAACCATGAGGCTGGAGATGCAGGTAGGGCCTTGGCTAAGAAGACCGTTAAATCATAGTCAAGAATTTGGTTTTACCCTGAAAGCAGCATGAAATAAATATCACACTAATAGAAAACAAGAAAGAAGAAGGTTTGCTTAGGCTTCAGTAGAGGCTAAAACAGGAGAGAGAGACGAGAGAATTTGGAAAGGAAAGGTAAATGAGGACTTGTCTTTTATAAAAAGTTTGTATTCAGGCTGAAAGGTAATATAGCCACTTCATGTTCATGTTCTTGTTCTGGCATTTATTTTTGTTAGACTCATTTGACGGGAGTTTCATGCATGTGATAATATGCAGTCAAAATAATCAAGTCACTCATATTTGGGATATAAAACTGAAAGCAACCAATGAACAAGACAAACAAACAAAAACTCATAGACACAGACGATGTTTTAGTGGTTACCAGAGAGAAAGGGGAGAGGGGAGGAGTTAGATGAGGGTAAAGGGGGTTAAATATATGGTGACAAAAGGAAATTTGACTTTGGGTGGTGAACATATAATGCAACATACAGATGATGTATTTTGAATTGTACACTTGAAACATATATAATTTTAATAACCAATGTCACCCCAATAAATTTAATAAAAAAATAAAAGTACTAACATTGGAAAATGAAAATAAAAAATATATACTACAATAAGTTCTGGAGAAATGCTTATGTTATCTCTTTTATTAGAGGTGTTTTGCATAGGAGTTCAGAAAACATTTTACCATCCACAACATAGTCAACAGCCTTGCTCATTATCTCGGTAGTTGTTCTCACATGGCTTTTCCTCTGTGCATGTGTGTGGGGAGAGAGAGAGAGAGAGAGAGAGAGAGAGAGAGAGAGAGAGGGAGATTTCTGTTTCTCTACTTATAAAGATACCAGTCTTATCGAATTAGGGCCCCAACCTTATTACTTTATTAAACTTTAATTCCTTTTAGGTCTTCTCTCCCCAAACACAATCACAATGGGCTTCAACATATGAATTTTGTGTGGAGCACAATTCAGTCTGTCACATTCATCAATATCAACTCAGAAGAGCTAAACCACAACTGAGTTATTAAAACTCCACTAAGAAACTTTCTTCTCCTACTGTTTTACATATTTATTTATAAATATTTTAGTCTCATGAGTGTTTTTGTTTTTGTTTTTTTTTAAGCCAGGTTTCATTTGTAAACTCTAAATGCATTTATAATAATATCAGCAACGTCGACTTATTTCTTTGGAAATTAAAGTAGCATACTATGAAAGCAGTGGATAGTAGTCCAGGCTGGGACACCAGATGGTGGAAGAGAGATTTAATAAAGGATAAAAATATAATGAGACAGACGTGAGAATCAGCAGTGGAGTGAGAGCTGAAGGAATCCTGTTCAGAGAGAACAACAGGCTTGGCTTTTAAAAGCTTATTGTTATTTTCTGTTGCTCAGAGTTTGTAAGCAGAAAAACATGATCTCACAGAAGGCAGCCCAGCTGGGAGTCACAAACCTATATTCTTCCCCCAATCAATGCTGCTAATACCTCAGGAAGACCTTAGACAATTTTCATAACCTCCAGACCCCTTAGTTTCCTCTTTAAAGTGAAGTGTAGAGACTAGTAAGACTGACCCTGTCTTACTCCTAAGGGGCTGGTTTCTATAACTCTTAAGACTACTTCTGGAGAATGTGTATGTCGGTTCCAATATTTCTAGAACGCTTGCTATGCAACATATAAAAACTTTCCTTCCCCTCTGAAATGTAAGTAGTTCTATAATGCCAAAACTTATACCCAACTAGATTAAATTCTGAGGTATAATTTGGAAATCACCATAATCTTAGAAGTAGAGTAGAAAAAAGCATGGTATAAAATCCAAGTAAATGACTATATTTCCATAGTCCTGTTATGTAATTAGCTAATTATTTAGAAGTAATTTAATTTTAATTACCCTAATACTGTTTCTGCAATGCTCATGTTAAAAAAGATAAATTTAAACTTTATGAGTTGAGAACAGAATGTTTTCTTTACAAGCATTAGTTTTATTTTGCAAACGCTCTTCTTAGTTTATTAGGAAATTCAAAATATGTATACTTAATATGGGACATATGTCACCATCACAGAATGACATGGTAAAACACTTCATACTATTATATGGCCGTCATTCTTATTCTTAGGAAAGTCTCTACATGGCAACCATACATGATAGATTTTAATCAAATTGCATACCTCACCAATCTCTTTCTCAGAGATAATTTCTCATAGCCTTCTAGGCTTCATTAGTCAATATCAAGGGTGGTCATGTAATCTAATTTAGGCCAGTCTCATAACTTGACTTGAGAGCTTTTTGGTTAGTTGGACATTAATGTGACTTCTGAAGTCATGTAGATGTAGGGCATGGGATTTCCTTTGAGGGTATTCTTGATTGAGAGGGAGCTGAGAAAGCTGCTCTGCACAGAAAACAAAAGAGAAGCAAGAAACAGCTATGGGAGCATAAGGAATCGCATGAACTGCCTGGGATGCCAACAGCTTTCTTTGTTCTTCTTTCGGTCCCCTGGGGAAGCTAGTTTGCAATTCCAGCTCTTGGGTTCTTCTAAGAGATACTACAATGTCCTGGTAATAAATCCACTCTCACCCTCTTGACAAAACTACTTAATATGACTTATAGCACTCTCACACAACAATCCATTTATCACAATTCTTATCTTGGCAAACCGCGCTAGAATTTAACCACATTTTTATTGCTTTTTTGACCAGTGTCCTCCTATTTGCTCCCTCGACTCACAAGCACTCATGCATAGTTTGCTCAAACAGGTAGCAATGTTGTGCTAATCTGGCCAAGCATGGCCATAGATGGAATTTTAATGTTTCCAATTCCAGTTAGTAATTTGGCACTATTTCCAACAAATGCATGCCATTGATTAAAAAGAAGCAGTTAGATTTCAGAAAGACATATTACTGCAAATCCATCACTGGAAATCCAACTGAATATCTCCAATGAGTATAGGTTAGTAGTGTCATTGTGAGAAATGAATTATGTTCTATTCATATCTGTCTTGTCTAGGAAAAGTTTATATCCAGACATGCTTTATGATGATTCCCAAACCTCACTAAGATAAGAATTACCTAGGAAATTTTAAACATAAATTCCTAGGCCTATCCCAGAACTATTAGAATAAGAACTTGTGGGAGGTGAGTTTTAGGAATCTGTGCATTTATAGTTCTGTAGATAATTTTGAGCTTCAGCCAGGTTTAGGACAGCTGTTTTAGAACATATATAATGTGCGGTGGAAAACTAGAAATTGCATATAATGTGTAATATATATAATACACATATATACACACACACTGAAAACTACAAAATATCAATGAAAGAAATCAAAGAAGAACTAAGTAAATTGAAATATGTACAATTTACTTTTGTAATTCATGAATTACAAAATTTAATATATGTAAAATGTCAGTTCTCCCCAATCGATGTATAGTCAACTCAACCCCAATCGAAATCCTAGTAGTAATTTTTAAAAAGAAATTTACAAACTGATTCTAAAATGTATATGTAAATATGAAGTAATTCAATTAGACTAAACCATTCTGAAAAAGCAGAACAAAGCTGTAGGACTCACACTGCCTGATTTTAAGACATATTTTAAAGTCACAATAATAATAAAGACAGTGTAGTATTGACAAAAAGATAGACACATTGATGGAATAGAATAGAGAGTCCAGAATTAGATTAATGCATATAGAGTCAATTGATTTTTGAACAAAAGTGCAAAGATGGTTTAATGGAGAAGATAACTTCTTTTCAATAAATGGTGCTGAAACAATGGAAAATCCCTATGCAAAACAAAGAACTTTGACCTATACCTGACATTATCTGCAAACATTAATTAAAAAAGGATAATTGGACTTAAATATAAAACCTGAAACTATAAAACTTCTTGAAGAAAACATAAAAGAATATTTTTGTGATCTTCAGTAAGGCAAACATTCATTGGAAATGATCAAAAGCATGATCTACAAAAGAAAAAAACGATAAATTAGACCATCAAAAAAAAGCTTCTGCTCTTTGAAGAACATTGTTGAGAAAATAAAGATGAGCCACACACTGAAGAAAATGTTTGCAAAATAAGTATCTGATAAAGAACATGTAGCCATAATATAAAAGATTTCCTAAAACTCAATAATAAGGAATAGCCAATAAAAAAAATAGGCAAAAATTTGAACAAACACTTTACTAAAGTAGATATAAAAATCTCAAATAAACACATGAAAGATGATAATCATTAGGGAAATGCATATTAATCACAATGAGATACATTGATATACCTATTAGAATGGCTAAAATGTAAAGATCTTATAATACCCAGAGTTGGTGAGGATGCAGAGCAGCTGTAACTCTCATACATTGCTAATGGGAATGCCAACTTGGAAAACAGTTTGGAAACTTTTTTAGAGTTAAGCATATACTTACCACCATGCACAATGATTCCATACCTAGGTATTTATTTACTCCAGAGAAATGAAACATATGTTCACATGAAAACTGGTATATGTTTATAGTGATTTCATTCATAATCACCCAAATTGGAAATAATCCAAACATCCATCAACAAGTGACATGCTAAGCTGTATCTCTTATCTTTATAATGAAATACTACTGAGCAATGAAAAGGGACAGCCTGCTAATATAAGCTGTAATAGGAATGAATTTCAAATCCATTATTAGTGTAAGTGAAAGAAGCCAGACTCAAGAGGCTTTATATACTCTTTGATTCTATTTTTATGACATTTGGGAAAAGAAAATCTATAGAGACAGAAAACATATCATTGGTTTCTAAGAGCTAGTGGGGAGGAGAGGTTGACAGCAAAGGGCATGAGGGAATTTTTTGGGTAGTATAACTATACACAGCAGTACTCTGTGTATGTCAACATTCACAGAACTGTATTTGAAAAAGGTTGAATTTTACCATATGTAAATGATGCCTCAATAAACCTATCAAACAACAACAACAACAGCAACAACATGAAGACAAGCAAAATTCCAGTTCAATGTGTCGAGGGCTATGCATTTTGCTTTTAATTCCGTCATTTCTAGGAACCTAATTATTTTTTTCTTTTTCCTCAAAATGACTAAGGTAACAAATGTTCTGTCAGTTTTTCCTGCTGTGGTGATTCGGAGAGGACAGTGTGTTATGTAGCATGTTCTTTGCTGTTGCTAGAGGCTTTCAGCATCAACTATTATTTATTACACAGGCTTAGGATATAATGGAGAGGCCCCTGCCCCACTGCAGTATCATGTTAACAGACTGGGATAGATGAGGGGAGAGAAGGACCTTTGTTATATTTCTGTTACATATCAGATAACATGTGGAATGAAAAAAAGCCCACAGACCTACAGATAATGCTTTTGGAGGGATCTCATTTAAAAAATCTTCAGATTTAATTAAGATGTTAAATTGCACACCAAGTTTTGCACTTTTAATGAGCATGATTAAGTCATTCTCAGTCAGTTAGCCTCTACATGTATTTGCACTGGAATCTTCACAGAGGGAGAAACTTCTACAATCTTAGGGATACCTATGTGTCTCTAAGCAGGTATTACATTAAAAGAAAATATTAGCTAACCTCCAGAATGCCATAAAATATTTTAGTATTGGGAGTATGTAACAAAAACGAAAGAATTGAAGAACATTAGTTGAATTATATAAAAATATACTCCTCATATTTAATTTCCAGAATTTGCCATCTCCCTCTTGGACCTTGAAGAGATTAAATGAATTGCCCACAGCTGGTAAGTGGCAAGAACTGGTATTTAAACTTATGTCTTCTGACGCCAAGGCCAGTACGCATTGTTTTGCTTTACTTTTTCTCTTAGAAGTTCACTAACTTATAGGCCGTGATACTGTGGTAAATCTTGTCAAGAGATGCCAGCAGATTTTTTCCTTCTCTTGAACTCTAATGCTAAGCTGAATATAACAATTTTAAGGTTAATTCTTACTTGGCACTCCATTATCATTAGATTGATTTAACTCAGCTACATTTTTAATATTGCAAAGTTAGGAGATATATGGCACACAATTTTATTTCCTTTTATGACTTTTTAAAATACTCTAGAAATGAAGAAGGAAAATATTTGGTAACGTTCTTCACCTGAAACTATAAAACTTCTGGAAGTTTTCTTTTCTCTTGCTGCCTACGGCACTGCTTCCTGGTTCTCTCTTTCCTGTTCCTTTTAGACCCCTTGGGGGTTCATCTCCTCTGCTTGCCCATTAGATGCTGGTATTTCCCTGAGTTCTGTACTTGGGCCTCTTCCTTCTCGGTGTATATGATGTCTTCCAGGTGATCTCATCCATTCAGGTGACATTACCAGACCGATGACTTGCAGAATGGTACAGACCATTCTGACTTGCAGAACCATAGATCTCATTTCTTCTTACTGGACAGTTCTACTTGGATGACCCATAGAAAACTAAATCTCAACATGCCCCAAATGGAATTCATTGCCTTCCCTACACACTGCTCTGCACCTCCCACTGATCCTCCTATATTTTCTCTGGCACATGGCACCTGGAAGTAATTCTCACGCAAGTCTTTTCCCTCCCTCCTCACTTCCAAGTTTCCACCTAGTCTTATTGTTCTGCCTCCTTTGTATCTCTCAAAGTCTTCTCCCCTCTATACTTTCAGTATAGCTCTGAGCAAGTCTAATCCGTATTATTCTAATACATCTTTTCTGCTAGTCCCACCCCTTCAGCTGTGTCTCATAGTCATTCCTGAGGCAAAATGCTGAATCACGTTACTCCTAGCTGAAAGCCCCACGATGGCTTCCCACTCCCAAAGGACAAAACTGAAACTCCAAGGCCTCCCCCACCTTCCTCTGCAGCTGAACCTTAATGCTTCTCCCCGCATTCCCTTAGCTGTTAAATCATCTTTAATTATTTGCTTATATTCCGCCCAACCTCTTAGTACTGGGTTGTTATGCCGTTGCCTTTAATTTCTTTTTCATTATGGATTTGTTCAGTGGACATTACACACACACACACACACACACACACACACACACACACACACTTAACATTTAAAATAATTTTTTATTTCCCCATTCCCTACTCCTCAATTTTTCACAATCGACAAGCACATCTTTTTAAATTAGAACATTTAACCTTGGTTAAAATACTTTCATGGATAAATAATGGCTTTTTCTTTCTCCTTTATTTTTCTGATTTGCTTCAGATGAATATAGGAATTATAAAACTTCAAAAAAGTTATTGTTCTTTTCAGTCTATTCAGTTCTTTTCAGTATTTGTAAAGATCTCAATTTTATGTGTAACACACACCAGAAGCAAGCTTGGGGACTATGAATTTACGCCCAGATCATAAGAGATTAGGCCATTTCTCGCCTACTACAGTAAGCTTCTTCATTCATTTCTTTTTTAAGAAAAATAATTACTAGACTTTATTTTTAATATAGTTTTAGATTTACAGAGTAATCGAGCAGGTAGTACGCAGCATTTCATATACGCACCCAATCTGGCCCCCACCCCCAAAACAGATTCCTTATTATTAACATCTTTTCCTAGTATGGTACATTTGTTATAATTAATGTTTCAATATTGGTGCATTATTAACTACAGTCCATAGTTTACATTAAGGCTCAATCTTTGTGATATACAATCCTATGGGTTTTGACAAATGCACATTACAGAGCACAGTTTCATCTGTGCTTCATTTATTCATCCTTCCCTTCCCTCCCCTCCTCCTCAGCTCCTGGCAACCACTGATCTTTTTTTTTGGTTACTGTAGTTTTGCCCCAACATTATATTTTTTGAAGCAGATATTTCATCACCTTCTTAAGGTAGATCTGTTATCTTAGAGTGGAAAAAATAATATCTTCATGAAATTTAAGTTATTTTACATAGTCAGGAAATATTCACAGATTGATTTTTTTAAGTTAGCTGGACTGTTTTTCAAAGACCAGGTTGCATTTCCTATCTTTGTATAACCTAAAGCTATAGGTGGAAGAACCACCCTTGGGGGATAAACATGGAATATGATCTAGGCAATTACAATTGCAGTGTTCAGTATTATTTTCTGTATTTTTCCACCAGAACAAAACCCAGTTGTGATTGTTCAAACTTTAGACCTCAGTACTGCTCATTTTCAAATAGATATCTTCATTTCTTAATTCTGCTACCATTTAAATTAGATAGTGCTGATACAAAAGAATGAAGAGCATGCTTATCATCATTTGTCTCCGAGTAAATGATCATGATACCAGTTTAATAAAGCAGCTGAAAGCAGAACTCAATTTTACACTGAACAGTCCACAGGAGGAAGCCCCGAACTTCACATGACCACACTGTAGTCATTTGATGGAAAATAACTTTAAAGGAACATGGATCAGAAGTCTACATGGGATATGATCAACATTAAAAGAGAATTTTTTTTTTTTTTGTAACTGGGAAAGCAAGATATTTTGTCTACACCTCAATTTTATGGAATTAAAAAGGGAAACTCCTGTTAGAATTAGAGCGAATGGCATGACCAATGGTATGGAAGATGATGGTCAGACTAATAATTTAAGAAAAATGAATACTTTTATAGTGCTTCATAGTTTTCTAAATGCTTTTCCTCATATCAATTTTGATACAAGTTATTCTTTTCAGATGTGTTATTAACATAGCAATGTTTTAAGACATTGAAAACCTGCCTGCTGAGAGAAGCAGATGAGAGTTATCAGAAATCATCATATAGTGAAAATATAATGGCTTTTCTCTTTCTCTTTAGTGAATTGCTGGAAAGCCTACTTACTCTTTGAGCTGAAAGTATGATTTGCAATTCCAAAATTATTTTAGTCTCAGCTGAGATGGAGTTTTCACATGTATTTTATGTCACTGGAGCTGACTCAAATTAGGGGGTAAACAAAGCATATGATTCATAATAAAAAATTGCTGCCTTTGAAATCACTTCCTACCATAATGCTGGCCACTTTATTACAGTGGTAATCTGAAAAAAGAAAAAAAAACAGAAATTATCATTTGAAGGGGAAATTAGTGCTTAATTTCCAAGACTTTTATTTTAATGGATGCAACACTTGCAAGATTTTATATTTAAATGCAAACTGAAGAATGATAAGAGTAGTGTTTTAGATCTGTCTTCTAAATGAAAACACTAAATGTAGCATGTGATGAAAAAATATCTGATGTCTGTATATATCACTAAGTCAAATATACTGTCTTTGAAGGAGAGTTTAATAAAACAAATGCATGTGTAGGTAGGTAGGTGTGTGTGTAAGTTATGCCCATTTAATTCATCCCTAAATATTATAGTTTTGCTTTACCTTTTTCTCCTTTGCAAATTTATGTACATGGAATTATATAATTTGTATTCTTTTGTATCTATGTTCTTCATGAAACTTTATGAATGTGAAATTTATTATTTTTCATATTTATTCTATTATACGTATTTACTACATTTGTTTTTTCCCCTTCTATTATAGATGGCTACTGCATCTGGGTGGTTTTCAGATTTTGCTTTTATGAAAGTGCTGCTCTGAATTTCTTGTGTGTTTTGACAACCATAGGCACACATTTCTATTGTATGTATGTATGAGTAGAATTTCTATGTCATTGGGTATGATAAAACCAAATTTGGTATATAATGCCAAATAGTTCTCTGAAGGGGCTGTATCAATTTACATTTCTACCAACCATGTTTGAGAATTCCTCCTTATTCACTTGGTTGTCAAAGTTTAGTAGTTATGATCTTTTTAATTGTAGCTTTTCTTTAGTAGTAGACTTTCATTTGAAATTTAAATTTATATTTCCCTGATAACTAGTGAGTTTGAGCACCTTTTCATATGTTCATGACCTTTTGTAAAACCCCTGAGTCACTTCCCAACTTTTGTATCAGATTCTAGATAAGAGCTTTTTCTTGGTTATATATATGGTAAATTTCTTTGTCTACTCCATGGCTTGCATGTTTACTTTCTTGGTAATGTCTTTTGAAGAACAGAACTTTTTATTTTAAAAAATTTTATGAATTAATTTTAGATTTATAGAAGAGTAGAAAAGAGTCAAATAACTCCTATATGCACTTCACCCAGCTTCTCCTACTATTAACATATTTATCAAATATCTCAAACATCTTTCAAAATCAGATATCAACATTGATATAATACAATTAAACTACAGAGCTTATTCAAATATCACCAGCTTTTCCATTATTGCCCTTTTTCTCTTTCCAGGATCCAGTCCAGGATACCATGATGCATTTAGTTGTCCTATCTCCTTAGTCTTCTTCGATCTGGCAATTTTTCAGTCTTTCATTGTTTTTTCATGACCTTGACACTTTTAAAGAAGACCAGTCAGGTATTTTGTAGAATGAACCTAAAAAGGTATCCTAAAATTCTTCCTTTTCCTTATGCTCTCCCCTCCCATATTAATCACCTTCTAAATATCTCTAATATCTGCTCCTTTTTCTCCAGCCCCAACCCCTGAGTGCTTCTTTAGGTTCTTCTTTAGGTTACTTGGACTTGCTTAAATACTTCCTCTTAGAAAAAGTCTTTCTGAACAGTCTGATTACATTTTATAGCTATTTACATTATAGAAATTATTTTATCATAATTCTATTCCTGCTTCTCTACTCACTCTGAAATAATTGAGTGAAGGAGCTGTGGCATTTACATGTATAGATCTTAATATATCCTAAGAGCCTTGCAAATTTCTCAATACATATTTGATGACTAGGTGAAGCAATGCAACATTTGGGTCAATGGATTTTATCAAGAAAAACCAACCACAAAAAAGGAAAAGCTTACTATTTTTTCATTTTTTTCATTTTACTATTGTCTATAATCCATATGTTGCAGTGGAGGGGTTATGTGAGTCTAAAATGCTACTTATTAACCTTTCTGAAAAGTCAGTTAATATGGGACTATTAATTTGAGTGGACTTGTGTCAATGTCACTTTAAAAGAGCTGAACCATTTATGACCATCTCTGCTCTCTAAAAAATGTCTCTGTTCATGCAGTTATAATGAAGTCTTCTGACATTATAGCTACCTCATTTGAATATTTATATCTATTTGGAACATAATAGTGAAATCATAATACTATTGAAGTTGTATGCTCAGAAAAGCTTAAAATCATGTAATTTGAGTTTTGAACATTATAATTTCAAGTTATATACTACTTATTAACAAATCACTTATTTCTTAAGAAATAAGAAAACTTAACTCTGTGGTGAGGGTTTTTAATCATTCCTTTTTCAATGTGGTAGATAAAGTATAAAATCAAGCAATTTAAGCTAAATCTCATCACATTACTGACAATAATTCAGGAGTATTGATTCCTAATTCTAGATTTTCCTCTTTCTCATAGTGGTAACAATAACACCAACTAACATAGAAGAGTTATATAAAATCATTAAGTATAACTTCTGATCTGGCTCTTACATGCCATATTTAAAAATTCCCATTGATAATTACCTTTGATTCCTATACCAGCTTTAGGTTTAGTCCCACCTTGATAACTCGTTAGGGGAGGTAAGTGGACATTGGAGTTCACAGTTTATCAAGTCAGATTCCATTTGTTTCTCCTCTGACCTTGCAGCCTACATTCTCTATTTTTTTCCTATGTGATTAAGCTTCTGCCTTCTATCCTATTTCCAAGATGTCTTCTCAGCCTTTGCCATACTTGCCTTGGCTCTTTATTCTATTGAAATTCAGATCTGACCAGTCCTTGGATTCTATCCCCAACCTCCAGTTGCCCCTAAACACTCTCCTCTGTGATTGAGTCCCATTACCTGCATGTGAGCTACTCTAAGTGCCTACCCATAAAACAGGGCCATCTTACTGATGTATAGGTGGATTTGGCTGACCAGGGACACCAGGAAGAAAATCCTTTCTTCTTTTACCCCTTTATGTGCATCTCTCTTAAAACCTGGTTGAGGAGGCCAGTCTCCTGAGATGGGTTGATAAGTACACCAACAGGATTGTTCACAAAAGCCCTTCCCTGGAAAAAGTCTTGCTCAGTTTAAGTGGGCCAGAGAAGGCAGTGTTAAGCCCTTATGGAGGACACAGAAAAAGTGGAAAGGATGCCAACCCTAACTTGATGGTGTGGCTAATAAGACTTCAGGAATGACAGGTTATCAGACAGACACTAGGATCCAGAGTCAAAGAAACTGGATTCAGGTCCATTCTGCTACTTCCTACATGTGTGAACCTTAGGCAAGTCATTTATCTAGTTGAGTCCTGTTTCCATGTCTGTACAACCGAAATTATCTCTATCTTTCCTATTTCACAGGGTCTTCCTTCACTGTGCACTAGACAATAGCAAAATTGGGGAACTTACAAGGTATATGAATTGGAATCAGCTCAAATAATCGAAACTTTAAAGTTTTTCTGTCTCAAACAATTAGATATATTGAAAACAATTTTATATAATTAACCATAATATAGTTTTTAAGTTTATTGTAATGAATGAATTCAACTTTATATTTTCATTAGTTAAGTTTCCTTCTGAAAGATTTTAAATCTATACTTAAGTTGTTAAACATTGCAAATCATACTAGTTAAATTTGAATTTTTACCAATTTAAGTTGGTAAATGAACCAGTATTCAAAAATAAATTGAATCAAACTAGCAACCAGGAAGCTATTATTTATATGGATTGGAATGGTAAATCAGAGAATCATCAGATAAATCAATAGTGCAAAGAATTGGAAGAATTACCTTTTAATTTGTCTTGGCTCTTGTCAAGATGAAGTAGCATAGGCTTCTTCCTGAAATGCTGGAGAAACTATTGAAGAGAAGGAAAAGAGGAAGGGGGAAAAGAGAGAGAAGAGAAAAGGAGAGGGGGCAGGAGATAGACAGATACATACGGATTCTAGGAAAAGCTGTGTTAATGTTGAAGCATGGACTAGAAGCAGAGGAGGGAAGTACTGGGTGGAGGGCAAGGAGAAGGCTGGAAGGAAACTGCTAATGCCTATGCTAAGATGTATAATTACTGTAAAAGAAAAGCAACTAAAAAACATCTTCCATCAAAAACGGAATGATTAGAACAGAGACCCCAGGAATGTAAAATAACCATTTAAATATAGTAGTCCCCCTAATCCATGAGAGATTTGTCCCAAGACCCTCAAGTAGATCCCCAAAACCATGTATAATACCAAACCCTATACATACTGTTTTTTCCTATTCATACAAGCCTTTTCACTTGAAGGAAGCACTTTATGGCTTCTCTGGCATATCTGAATTGCTAGCACCACTACTCTTGCACTTTGGGGCCATTATTAAGAAAAATAAGGGTTACTTGAACACAAGAACTGTGATATCAAGACAGTCTATCTGATAACTGAGACTTATTAAATGACTAATGAGTGAGGAGCATCTACAGCATGGAGGTGCTAGACAAAGGATGATTCATATCTGGGGTGGGACAGAGCAGGAAGATGCCAGATTTCATCATACTACTCAGTATGGCATGCAATTTAAAACTTATTATTTCTGGAATTTTCTATTTAATATTTTTGGACCACAATTGACCCTGGGTAACTAAAACTGTGGAAAGTGAAACTGCCAATAAGAGAGACTACTGTATAACAAGGTGATAAGGGAAAATAGTGGTAATATAAAGCAAAATCAAATAATTGTTAGAAAAATCCAAGGGGAAATATTATAAAAAGTTGGACTATACAAAATCAAAAACACAATGGACAGTATTAATAGAAGATTGCACTGATGAAGAATGAATGTGTTGAAAGATCAGATCGAGAAACTCACCTAGAATCATTAAGTAAAGAGATGGGAACCGTTAAAGAATAGCTCAGGGATATGTGAGAAAAAACTACTGTCTCCAATATTTATAGGAGCCCAGAAAAGGAGGAAAAAAAAGGAGTAATCAAACTAGTAGAGCTTCTCAGAAATTTGTAAACAGATAAACCCTCAGAATTAAGGGGGATAAAAATAACACCCGTGTCTCAATTTTGTGAGAATGGCAAGCTGCTAAGAAATGAGTGAAAAAATAATTTATGCCACTAAGATTAACTTTCAGAATTTCTGAAATGGCTGGAACAGTTTTTAAAAAATTCTCTTTGTTCAGTGAATGACCATCAGCATGTGAATCTTACTGTTTGTACTCGTCTCATAAATATAGACTAGCTCCATCAATTACCTTATGCCAACAGTGCTGTGGCACTCCTGTGGATCTGTGCTTTTTCTGAATCCAGCAATAATTGCTAGCTGTTTAAAGATAGACATCTGTATGACTCAAACTGGCTGTGGATGTTTGTAGGCATTTATATAGTAAATTCCTCTCAGCCTCACCTCATCCTACTACATCAAACCTCCTTAAGAAAAATCATTTCAATCAACTTTGATTTAAACAGCAAATCAGTCCTAAGATTTTATGATTTTGTGTTGCTTAGCACAGATACTGTAGACCAACATTATATTAATTAAAATGTAGTTAGAAACTAGAGAAAATGATTACCTGCCTTTATGAATCTTTTCTGGAGATTTTTTAATACACACATATATACATACACACAGACACACACAAATATCCTACATAATTAAAATACATATTAATAATTTTCAGAACATAAAAAAATCAGTTCTCAAATGCTCATATCCTGTTTAGTCAGAAATAAAACAATATATACTTGAATTGATTGCTTTTTATTCCTTTCATTGTAAATGGCATTAAGAGAAAAAAAATAAAAGACGAGTCTTGCAATGAGATCTATAATAATCAGATTCCAAGGTCTGATTTCTATCATCATCATGAATAATTATCCACAATTCTTTACTCGTTTCATCTATTAAATCTCATCAATTGTGATAAACTGATTAAGATGGTCTAATTATGTTTTAGAAACTTGGGGGCTATTGGAGGGTTAAGATATTTAATAAAACATATTTTGTGACTAACTTCAGTGTTAAGTCCCACTTCCTGAACCTCCTGTAATGCACAGTTCATTCTGAAGCAGCGGTAAATCACTGAAGTGAACACTTTCTTTATAATGTCACTACAAAATAGCATAAAAATATTCTAACTACATGCCATGAAATGAAAACAACAGACCATGACTGTAGGAAATTAAGGGTTTATCTTACTTTCGTGAAGATTTAAAAAAAAAAGGTAACATTTATGGAGAAAGTAATGAATATTAAATCTTTTATACACCTACAATGGTTAAAGAACTCTTTTCACTTATGGCAACGACTCTGAAACGTAAGATTTCTGCTTAGTTTTGACAAAGAGACTCTGAGAGTCTTTTAAATCTGGTCAGGTCATACAGAATGAGAAGTTAGGAAAGCAGATAAAAAAAAAATTGGGTGAACATTATTCAAATAATTCAAGATGTCCTGATATTGAAAATGTCTGGAGTTTGTATTCTAAGACCTTGATATTTTGTGTGGTTCATGAACCAACAGCATCAGCATCTTTTTGGAACAAAATCTCAAACCTCAAGATAATCCTAATGAATTAAAAATCCTCTTTTTTAAGATCTTCAGATGATTCAAATGCACATTATAGTTTTAGAATCACTGCCACTGTGGAGAATTTTTTAAAACTTAGGCTTCCAGTCAAGATGGTATAGGAGGTAGATGCTGTTCTCACTTTGTCTCATGACCACATCAAAATTACAAGTAAACTACAGAGCAACCATCATTGGTAGTCGTCTGAGGTCTAGCTAAACAACTGGGGATGTACATAAGAGGCCACCTTGAGACTGGTAAGATGGGCAGAGATGTGAAACTGGCTAGTCCCACAACTGCATGTGGTGGTTGAGAATTAGGAGGGATATCTAGGCTGCGGAAGTCCCCCTAAAGGAGCAAGGGGTCCCAGTTCCACACTGGGCTCTCCAGCCCTGGGTTCCAGTGCCAAGAAGAGAAGGTTCCACAACCTCTGATTGTGAAAACCAGTGGAGCTTATAGCTTAGTGAGACAATGAGTGGCTAGAGTCCCAGACCTTCAATTAAAGGCTCACATGAATACTTACTTGCTGACAGACTGCCTCTGAGCCAGCATTGGGGCAGCTGCTTGAAAAGCACCAAGGACAAATGGGGAGGAACTAAATTGTCTGGCTTCAGGATGAGGGCCAAAGGGGCAGCTTTCTCTGAGACAGGAATCCTGGTGGAATCCATTGTTCCTTTGTTGAGCTCTCCCCACTCTAAGCATGCAGATGCAGGTGGCTGCTTCGTTTGAGTTTCTATCAACCTGGCTAACACTGATGGTCCCACTCAACTTGCAGGACCAACCAAGCCACCTCCAGTGGCTTTTCCATACAAATGGCTTCTCTTGGCTTGTGCTGTGAACTTTTCTAAAATCTCTCAAAGGTTCACAAAACCCAAACAAGCAGCATATGGCTTCGGCATGCCCTGTACCTCTTGCTGAGCAGCCCTACGCTTGGCACTAGTGGCAGCCAGCCTTGGTTTGAGGTTTGGCCTCTCGAGGTACCTCTAAGCCAGCACATGTAATGGCCATGTGCAGATTGCTTGATGACTTTTGCCAGGTGGCCTTGGGCAGTGAACAGGCTGAGGCTGAACTTGGCCTATGATGGGGCCCTTCCAGGAGGCGCTTGGTCCAGCATGTCCTATGGTCTGCTTTGACCTGAGCACAACCAGGGGATGCATCAGAGGATGACACACTCAAAGGGCATACTGGGTAGGCACCAGAGCCCTGCTAAAGTGAATCCTGCTTCATAAGGTCAGCCTCTCACCAGCCAGTCCTCATAATCAACCAGCCCAAAGGTCAGTCACACCCATTGATGTGCAAACAACAATTAAGGCTCAACTACAAGAGAGCACACACAACTCATATGAAGAACACACCTGGAGCACTCAGGTAACCAGGGAAGACTGCACCAATGGGTCCCACAGGACACCAACTACATAAAACCACTCAACCAAGATCAGGAGACTAAGGAGCCTTACCTAATACATAGAAACAAACACAAGGAGGCAACCAAAATAGGAAAATAAAGAAACATATCCCAAATGAAAAAAAACAGAACAAAGATCCAGAAAAAGAACTAAACAAAAAGAAGACAAGCAATCTCCCAGATGCAGAGTTCAAAATATTGGTTATAAGGCTGTCCAATGAACTTTGGAGAAGAGTAGATGAACTCAGTGAGAACTTTAACAAAAAGAAAACAAAAATGGAAATAGAAAACATAAAAAAGAATCAGTCAGAAATGAAGAATGCAAAAACTGATATGAAGAATACATTATAGGAAATAAACAGATTAAATGAAGCAGAGGATCAAATCAGAGATTTAGAAAGTAGCAGAAAACACCCGATCAGAACAGCAAAAATAAATCCCTCCCCCCAAATGAGAATAGTTTAAGGGGCTTCTGGAACAACATCAAGCGTACCAACATTTCCATTACACGGGTACCAGAGAAGAAGGGAGCAAGGAATTGAAAACCTATTTGAAGAAATAATGATGGAAATGTATCTAACCTGGTGAAGGAAATAGACATACTAGCCCAGGAAGCGTAGAGTCCCAAGGAAGATGCATCCCAAAAGGCCTCCACCAAGACACGTCATCATTCAAATGCCGAAGGTTAAAAACAAAGAGAGAATCTTAAAAACAGCAAGAGAAAAGCAGTTAGTTAACTACAAGGGCGCTCCCATAAAACTGTAAGCTGATTTCTCAACGGAAAGTTTATAAGTGGATTAAATGCTTCAGTCAAAAGACATAGGGCAGCTGAACTGATCAGAAACCAATGCTGAATACAAGAGACTCACTTCAGATTGAAAGACACACACAGACCGAAAGTAAAGGAATGGAAAAAGATACTTCATGAAAATGGAAATGAAAACAAAATCTGGGGTAGCAATATTTATATCAAATATTTTAAAATAAAGCCTATAACAAGAGATAAAGAAGGACCCAGTAATCTCAGTTCTGGGTATTTATCCAAAGAACTCCAAAATACTACTTTAAAGGGACATGTGCATCTTATTTTCATTGCAGCATTAATTACAATAGCTGAGATATGGAGACAACCAATGGATGGATAAAGAAGAGGTAGTGCATATATACAAAGAAATATTACTCAGCCATAAAAAATTAAAAAAAAAAAAGAATGAAATCTTGCCATCTGTAGCAACATGGATAAACCTAGCGGGTATTGTGCTAAGTGGAGTAAATCACACAGAAAGACAAATATCGTACGATTTTACTTACATGTGGAATCTAAAAAGCAAAATAAACAAAACAGAAACAAACTCATAGATTCAAAGAACTTTCTGAGGGTTGCCAGATGGGAAGTGGGTTGGGGGGGGGGTGAAAAAGAGGAAGGGATTACGAAATACAAATTGGTAGTTACAAAACAGTCATAGGGATGTACAGTATAACATAATAGTTAATATTGTAAAAACTATATATGATGTCAGATGGGTATTAGATTTATTGGGGTGGTTGCATGTCTAATCATTATGTTGGACACCTGAAACTAATATAATGTTGTATGCCAACTATAATTGAAAAGTAAAAAATTTAAAAAAACCCACATTGCTGCAAGCGTTAATGGCTGTGGAAACTCTAAGAATGGAGGTGCTGACATATTTAGTTAAATGTTTTTAGAATGTAATACTTGATACATATAAAGAATATATAGTGAAGTTTGATATTTGAAGGATAATAAAAAATGAACACTTGTGAACTCAAAAAACAAAAACAAAAACACCTTTCTAAGATACTCCATGACTGGATGGAAATCAATATAGTTATGTATTTTTATATAGGGATCACAGCAAATCTCTGGAATGGCTGTTCCTGAAGAGTGAACGTTATGATTGATTTTTTTATTGCATTCTTACTATCTCATACAATGCCTAGCTCATATTTGGCCCAGTGAGAATAATGGAATAAATGATGTTAAGTAAAAATGGAGCAGTCAAGTCAGTGATGCTATACAATTTGTTAAAAAGGTTTAGATGGTTGGCTCAATGGGCAAGTATAAAGACATTCAATAGAAGCACATGAAAAGCAGAATATAAAAAAAAATAATGCTTGAACACAAACTAGAAAAAAATTGTCACAAGCTTAATCAGGAAGGACACAACAAAGATTTTGAGCATTAATATTCATAGTCTGATAATTTGATAACTGTGTAGTTTGCTGAGCAAATATGATATTAGAATATATAAATATTTTCATTATGGTAAGTCATGTTATTAGTCCATTATCCTGGTCAAATTTTACTAGAATTCTGTCCTCTTTGACCAAGGAAGAATCTAGACTGTAAAGTAGATTTAAGATAAAAATTGCTTGAGAATATTTTGACTTAGATTACAATCCAGAGAATGCTAATAACTATTTAAAATATTTGTTAAGCATAAGCCTAACCAGGGAAGTGATAAGTCTTGTTGTCCAGTTTTTATTGGGGTCTCACTACATAGCAAAGATTGACTGACTCATTGGCCACAGGATTGAACTCAATCTCCAAACCCTTTCCATTCCCCTGGGATTGGGCTGATATCATGTGGCTCAAAATGCCAACCCTATTGTCACATGGTTAGTCTTTCTAGCATGACCAACCTCTACCCTGCTACTACATATGGCTCACCATGAAGAACGGACACTTCCATCACTTGGGAAATTCCAAGGATTAGAAAGTCCCTTTCAGAAACCAGGGCCAAAGTCAGCCAAATTCTATAAAACATGTTCTTACTGAGGTTTATAAAACATGTTCTTACTGAGGTTTCTGGCTAGGTTGGTTTACCTCTAGGTACAATCTTAATACAGTAATCTAACAAGGAAGGGTTAACCAGTCATAAATTATATATATATGTCTAACATGCTCTATACCTGAAACTAATATAATATTGTCAACTCTAATTGAAAAAAAAATGTTAGCCAGGTTCTTCTGTGATTTTGTTGCACTAAATGTTATGCCAAAAAAGAGAACATAATACGGCATAATTTAAAATGTCAATTATCCAGTATTTTTTTTTTTTTTGGCTCATTTATTGAATATCTGCTGTATGACAGGCACCTAATGTGAACTCAGCTTCTTATATATTTTATATTTATGTATCTACATACTGCTTGAAACAAATATATCTATCTGCATTTCATGTTCCAATCAAATGATCCTTGCTTATTCATTTAAGTATGTCTCACAAATTCTTTACTGATACTTCATCACTCATTATGTCACTTTGGGTTATTTAAATGTTCATAGTGAGGTCCAATGGACAGGAAATATGCTTTGGAGAATAACAGAACTGGGTTTGAAATCCCAGTCCTGTCCCATAGTAATGTGATTGTGAGCTACACTGATCTTCAATTTCTGTATTTGCAAAAATATCAACATTAATAATCACATCTACTTAGAGAGGCAACACAAAGGTTAAGATCATGGACTCTGGAACCAGGCTGCTTGACAGACAGCTCTCTTTTACCTATGTCAGATTAGGAATGTCACTTAGTCCCTCTGGCTACAGCTTCATCTGTAAAACGGGAATAATAATACTCTCATAGGATAATAATATCCTCATAGAGATATTGTGAGGATTAAATAAGTTATTGCATATGAAGCACTTATAATAGTGCCTGAAACCTAACAAGTGCTTAAATATTAGCGATTGCAATTATTATTTTGTGTCCCAATACTTTATTTATAAAAAAAGATAATGGGCAGGATTTGGTGCATTGATCATAGTTCGCTAACAATTGTGATACAGTAACTTCTATCATACTTGTTCTATGAGTTTCCTAGGGCTACCTTAACAGAATACCACAAACCAGGTGGCTTAAAACAACATATATTTATTTCCTCACAGTTCTGGACAGTAGAAGCCAGCATGAAGGTTTTGCTAGGGTTGGTTCCTTATGATGGTCTCTGAGTGACAATCTGTCACATGCCTCTCTCCTAGATTCTGATTGTTGCTAATGGTCCTCAGCATCCCTTGGCTTGTATGCAATTATTATTTTTAATTCCCTTGTCACTCATTTTGGTTGTTGGGATAACATAATATTAATGAAAGAGTGATATTAAAAAATCTAGCACAAATATGCATTTAAATGTTGATTTCCTTTACTGTAGACATTATTCTATATTTCAGGCTATTCTTTAAGATAATTCCATGGATACAAATAAGTGAGATGAAATTTATCTTCGTCTGATGGCAGGTAAAAAAAAAGGAAATGAAGCATAAAAGGTTAGGCTGGAAAACTGACTTTTAAACACTGCTAAACTGTTTAAAATTGAGGGTACAATGAGGAGTTTGTAATAGGCAAACAGTGGTAAAAACTTAGAAAAGTGTAGAGGGTAAAAGGATTCCCTGATAAGTTAAAATGATAACATTTTATCAAGGATTTGGGAAAATTTTTTAAAAAAGTATAAATCCTTATTGTTTTAGAGTGTAAGGAGCAAAATGAAGTAAAAATTAAGACTCCTTTCATTTTAAAATATGAAAACTTAAAAAGAGATTACCATTTTGGGGGAAAAAACCCCACTATTTTGACATGTAACAAATAAAAATCAGTCAGAATTCTACATGCTAGATCATGAAATTATCAGACTCTGTCGTACCCACATATGCACACACCAGGTTTAAGTCACCAGCAGAATACAATGGAATTTAAGAACTAAGATTAAATAGCCCAAGTATATTATATTGACAAAATATTAGTGATACCACCAATAACACAGATACTGAGCTGTTTTAACCAACATTACTTACACTGAAAATGAAGATTAGTAGAATTTTTTTAATAGTGGAAAAAATCCCAAAATTGAGGGCCAAAATCTTTTGAGTTTTATGAGTTCAAACTCAAAACCATGCAACATACTATACACATTTGCTAAATCTATTTGTATTTCTTAACTTTATCCAATTTCATTTTCAACTTGCCAGAGATTCCACTTTTGTGAGAAAAACAATAATTTTATTTTATAATAATTTAAGACATAAATTATCTTCTCTTCAATTAAAAAATCCAAATGATTAAATCTTTTAGCACTTCTTTGATGAATAGTAGTAAATTTTTCTTGTGATATATACTTACAGGATATAGTATGACTCCTTTATACTGTCTGTATTTTACAGAAAACTTAAAGCAAGTTTTCTATTAAAGAACACTTTTAAATTATCAGAGAAAAGTCTAAGTTTTAAAGTTGATGTAAAGCCTTTCTCCACCCTTCACTTCCCCCTTAATAATAAATTCTATCAACACATTCTTAAAAAGAAATCACAGAATAATTTTTATTTATAATGAAGTTTTCTTTAGACTTTAAATCATCAGTTCACTCTTATAACAGAGAATAAGTTTAAATAATATCACCAAAATGGAATGAATAAACAACCTTCTATTATATATCATTTCTTTGATTCATGATATCTAATTAGTCTTGAAACATGGTCCATTTCCAGTGAAATTCTCAATAAATTGCTAAGAATTACAATCCTTCATATTGACATTTTATTCTAAGGTGTGACAGATGCGGCTCTCTTGATTGCTTCAGAAGTCAAACAAACAAGTGCTCTGAAGAAAAGTGCTGATTTCATATGCAATCCAGTCACAAATGGATAGTGTGCTTTCAGATCCTTTGGTTTTTATAATCCCTTTGGGAAGTTAATTAATTGATGATTGTTCCCTTAGAATTCTATGTTAAATAGCCCGAATAACTACCTATACAGTTTGTGCCAACGTCCTTGATTTTCTTGCTTCTGCTGTTTTGTTTATCAGATCATATAGTGATGGTAGTCTTATTTTATCCATATTTTTGCTGTAAACATTGAGAAATATACCGAGGAGAACTAACAAACCAGACCATATGTACCTAAGAGAAAGAAATATGGGAAAGAATTAATATTAAGGTAACAATTTATGATTAACCACAGAATTTGGTGATGAGTTCACAAAAATTATGCAATAAAATTTTACTATTGGAAGCCTACAATAGCATTAAAATAAAAATTGCAGTTTTTGATCAGATTAGATAGAATTTCATATCTTTCATATTAATTATATACAGAAATAAGGTATTTTACAAAATACTAAATATAAATTCACTTGAATCTTAAGGATAATAATAAATTTGAAGTCCAACTCCTACTAAGAGTCTTAAGAGTATACTAAAAGCAATGGATACATAAATCTGCCAGTGGCTATCTTGGGAACTCAATAGAGCAGCCCAACTAGTTATCCCAGTTGGGTAGAATATAGAGAGAACATCCTGAGAAAGGGGAATTGGCAAACATTATTATAATGTATAGCTACCACATGTAGAAAGAGAAACTAATTTATAGAAGACAAATAATATATGATGGAAATTTATTTTGTTACCCTTAAGTTTACACATTGATAATTTCTAGGTTTGAATTTTCTCAATTCCTAAGTTTAAATGATGCTAATTTCAAACACATCCCAGACAGTAAAGAAAACAAAGGCTTTCACTAAAAGCTACAAAGAAAATAATCAAAGCACAACTTACACAATACTACCTACTTGAACTCCTTTGTGGGAAAAGGCAGCGAATAAACCAAAAATTTAAAAATTATATAAATATGTAAATTTATATAATTTATATACTCGCACTAGGGCAAGGGGGAATGAATCCCTTAACCTCAACACATCACTCACATTCATTTATTTATATTGCAAACAGGTCACATTTGTATTGAAACTGGTTAGGTAAGTGTACAAAATGATTTCTTCAAAATAATTACATACATTTCTGAAATAGCAGAAGACATCAATAAATTAGGGGTCAGGATGAAAAACAGACTTTATAAAGAATTAAGGCTGTTTAAAAGGCATGTGAAACAAAGTATCCAAAAGTGGAGAAACTTGTTGAATTAAAAAGTACTTACTGAAATGTGAATGGTTTAGCAAAGAATATAAATGAAAGTACAATAGTCATTGCTTTTCTTCCTGTTGTCACTGTAGGGAAAAAATGATTGGTTTAGAATGTGCCCACTACCCTGGCAATAGTTTGGAAATCATTCATTCAACAAATATTTACAGAGCCTACTCAGTGCCAGGATCTATGAGAGGTAAAAGGAAACAATGGAAAGCAAAAAACACTGAAAAATATCACTGTTGTTGCTACTATGGAGTTTACAGTCTAATAGGAATATAGACATAAAATAATAGAGACAACTGCAATAAGTACTTGATGGAGGCCATGACATGATGGAGGCCATGACATAAAAGAGAGACTTATTTTAACAGAAAAGGCTTTCCCAAAGAAGGTATGATTAGGTAGAGCAGGGTTATTTTTTTAAAGTAGCAATCTAAAAGCATACTAGTATCTTAATAGTGGTTATCTTTGGATAAGACTTTGAGTAACGTTTACAATCCTCTTCACATGTATGTATTAATTTTTACTCATCCTTCAAGTTATTATCTTGAAGTCTTGCTCTAAGGCCTGAAATCTTCCTTCTTTGTCCCATCAGGTAGAGATAGGCATGGTGCACGTTTCCCATTATAACCTTTCCCCAACTTTGCATGATCAGTTGCTATCTTCCCACTGGACCGTATGCTTTACTTAGTTCCTTGTCTTAGTCATCTTTGTCTTCCCAGACTCTAAAGTTTCTGTCAGTGTTTAATGCATGAATGAACAAACACCAAATGAACTGTTTTGGGAATGTATCGAAGCCTGATTTCCAAAAGCTGTCTTTCTTTTTGCTTTAGTAAAAGGACCTCTGTTTTTAACCGGGCATACCTTTCAGCCTTTCTTGCAACTAGGTGTGCTCAGGTGATTAGGTTCCAGATAACAAAAATGTGAGCCAAAACGCTATTTCTAAGAGTGTGATTTCTAGGAAGTTTCCATAAAGAGGAAGGTGTGTCATTCATCTTCTCTCCATACCACTGCCTGGAATGAGGATGAAGATGTCAGAGTACACAGAAGGAGCCTGGATTCCTAGTGAGTGTGGAGACACCAGCTCAGGAGGCAGTACAGTGCATGGGTTAAGAGCCAGGTGTGGAGCCACACTAGCTCAGTTGTAATTATGACTCTGTAACTTACGAGCTGGTTGACAACTGGGCAAGTCACTTAACCTCTCTGTGGTTCAGTTTACCTATTTGTAAAATGGAACAATAATAGTGCCTACTTTTCACGGTTATTTGAAGATTAATGTAAATAATATATGTAAAATACTTAAAATGGCTCCTGGGACATAACATGGGCTTCATATGTATTAGCTGTAATTATTATCACCACCTCTGGATTTCTTTTACAAGAGAAATAAACTGGCCCGCACCTTCAAGACAAGAACTGCATCTCACATTTCTTTATACTAACCACAGGGCTCAATCAATAGATACCAACTGAAATCAGACCCTTTTAAAACAGTTAACATCTTACAAGCAAAACTGGAACCCAAGCTAAACTATATAAATTTGCAGTCTTTCTTGATAGCATGAAATGACTTGAAAGATTAGTGATATGGCCTGATCTACAATTAAATTTTCTCTATTTGCTATCAGGATGTAAACTTTAAAAATGAGTGTCATACATGGGCAAGTAAAGAGAAAAGTTAGGAAGCAAATATACTTTTACAAAGGAGAGACATTTGTTCATTTGCTTAATATACTCTGTGGTGTTAAAATAAGTAGTCCTCTAAAACAATGGAAATTTAAAATCAGGTAAATGACTAAATATACATGCATTTTAAATGCAAATTCTACAAATCTGTGCTAGAGATGATCAAGTCCAACCAATCATTACACAAAAGAGAGAAATGAAGCCCAAAGAAGAGGAGAGACTTACTCTCCAGGTCACACATCATTAAATGTCAGAGTTGGGACTGGGCTCCACCTTCTATGACACTGCAAGCCAGCGCTCTTCATAACATGCCACACTGCTTCCAATCCTGGCTTCAGGGTTCTCTCCATATGGGAGACGCCAAGAGCACTTGTCATCTGTACCATTCGCTTGGTAAACGATACAAGGTAGCACAGAGAGTCATCTATTGTCCTCATTAAGTCTTATCTGTAGTCCCTCACCTGTTGCCCTCACGCCTATAAAGCAGAACAAATACAACCTCTATCCCTCTAAAGTGAGAGGAAAATACCCACAGAGCAGGTGCAGAATAATTATTAGTGATAAGAGAACCTTATCTGGTTGATGTCCTAGAAAGTATAAAAGAGAAAGGTCCAAGAATTTTGTTTAAAATGTACCTGTTATACTTTAAGTGCAACAAAATGAGAATTTTCAGGTAAAATTAAAGTGTATAAAGGCAGTATTTTTCTCTGAAGGTATTCATACCATCATACTTTTTAATAAAAAAGTTCTTTTAATGTATTTAAGTTACTATGTATATAAAAGTATATATTTAAATTTAAAATAAGAAATTAAGATCAAACATCATTTTCTTTAGAATTTTAAGGAAATTCTAAAGAAATTCCATAAGCCAAGAAATAAATTGGTGAAATATGGTAATTTTCTTTTTAATGAAGAGTAGATGCTGCCTTTTTTTTTTTTTTTTTTTTGGAAAAGAGTATCAGAGAAAATTTAAATGCTATTTCATAACCTAAGTAAGTTTATCATTCCTACCTGTTACAGCAAGAAGTGCACCAAAAATTTTAATCAAAGCCAGAACAAAGGAGATTCCGAAATACCCAGTGAGGGAAAAAAGGAAAGCATAACCATAGGTCCGAATTAGATTCTGCAACATATAAAAAAGCCTGTTAGAAAAATGCAAAACAAACCCTGAGGTATTATAAATGAAATAAAACTACAGATTTTAATCAACTTCTTGAGCAATAATAAGCCATTCAACAATGCAGTCAAGCAAAGTTTCTTACTTAGTTCTGATTTAATGGAAAAATAATGATGAACTTTAAAATCTACAACTTCTACATCATGAATATCTTAAAAATTAACTTATAGGGTAGAGCAAGGATAAAATAAATTTAAATATAAATCAGTTCATTTCTGAAATAATTTCTGGTCTGCATATAAAGAAGTTATCAAATTACATAAAAAATAGTCTTTTTGAACTAGAGGAATTAGAAATATAGAGGAAACTATTTAATGGAAGATGTTTATTTTTTAAAATGTAATTAATGTTTACCTTTGAACAAAATGTTACTGCAGGGCCTAATCCATTAGTGCATGTCAATCCCAATAAAATGTACACAAAACCGATTGAATATGAATACAAAACCTAGAGTAGATAAAAATAAAATGGAAAACAGTGCTATCAAACCAAAGGTGGAAAATGAAGAATTTTCAATATGTGGAAATAATAGTTGATCCTATTTATAAGTCTATGCCTTATTTTATGTAAAGTACATCAGTGCAGATCTTTTTAAATATAGTTACATAATTATTCATTTTTTGCATGGCTTAATAATGAATTCAAACCAGATTTTCATGTTGGGATTCTAAAAATATACATCAACAAAACAAAACAAAATTAAAGCAACTTATTAAACATGAAAAAACCCAAACATTAAGTTTGCAGACATTAAAATATAATGAAAATAAGTAGTATATGGCATATCTATTGTTTAATTTCCCAATTTTCCTACCACTTTTTCCATCCCAGTTTATTATACTCCTCATCAACACAGGCAACATCAGAATCAAACTTAAGTACCTGCTGTGTGTCAGGTACTGTGCTAATAATGTTCTGTAGGCTCTATGTGGATTATTCCACTTATTTCTCACAGTCAACCTATGAGAGAGGTACTTTTAATATTTATTTCCAAATTTACAGATGAAGAAACTAAAACGTAGAGATATTAGGTCATTTTCCCCAAATAAGAGAGCCAGTAAAACTAGGATGTGAACTGAAGCTATCTGAAACCAGGGCTTGTAGTCTTAACCACTATATTACAGAACTTTCTAAGTACCTACACTTCCTTAATTCTCTTATCTTTACCTTATCTAGGAAGAGTGGTGATGATGATCAAGAAAACTGACCAAGATTAAAGTTCCTTTGTTTCTAGGGACTTCTTAAGAGTATCCCTACTCTCCTGACAAAGTAAGGGGAAAGGCCAGTCCTATAGATCCTTAATGCAGTAAGTTCTGTTTGCCTAGCAAAATGACTGGCTATAAAATTAATGTAAACACACACACACAATAGCTTTCCTATATACAAATACCAAACAGTTAGAAGATATATTGCAAGAAAAGGCATTATTTGCAGTAACAATGGCAAAAAGATGAAACACCTAACAATAACTTCAAAAGAAATATGCTTAATATATATGAAGAAAACTTTAAAACCTAAGGGACATTTTTAAAAGAATGCTTGAATAAAAGGAAAGTCATACCTTATTCTTGGACTGAAAGAATCAAGGGTATAGATGCCATTCTCCCTAATTTAATTTATAATTCAATGCCATACCAATCATAATATCAATGGGATTTCTAGTTTATTTGGGGATATGAACACCCAAGAATAACTACTGGTAGTAATATTCTGAAAAACAAAAGGAACAATGGTGGCTAGTCCTAACATATGGTAAATGTATGATTAAGCTGGTGTCATCATATGGTTCTGATGCAGAAATAAATTCAAAAGGATACAATTTTGAACTCTGTTAGAATATGAAATAAGAAGGCACTTAAAACAAGCTGAAAAGGTGGATTATTCTATAAATGATACTGAAATGAGTGGATAGCTATATGGAGAAAAATTTTTAAAGTTTTGGGTGGATCAAAGATTTAATAAAAGAGGAAATCATAAAACTAGTAGGCAACACGGGTAAAATTCTTAAATCTTGAGTCAGGAAAGCCCTTTGCAATCATAATACATAGCCAGAAGCCATAAAGGAAAAGATAAACTGGACCACATAGAAATTACAAATTTCTAAATGGAAAGTAATACCAAATACAAAGAGAGGAGAAAAATTATGTGACAAAGAATTTTTAAAAATATGTAAAAAACTATTAATCGCTGAAGAAAAATTTATCAAATACTATGGAATAAGCTATTAGCAGTAGAATTTTACTTTTTTTTTCCCTAAGTTCGAATGTACTATACTTTTAAGAATATATGATAAACTAGTTTAAAAATGCAGTGCCAGTCTGTAATACTGTAACTACTTCAAAAAATTAAGTATATCACCATTTTTAAGTCTGTCTGAGTGAAGAAAAAAAATGCTAGAGTATTTACCATTTCTGAATTAGAAGCATTATGTAGTTTCATAGCTTTCTCTTGAACATTTCCAATGACAGCATCTGCACAGAGTGCCAGGGAAATAAGGATCACACCTTCAAGAAAACATATTTAAACATACAAATGATAATCAAGATTTAGCAGAGATTTAATTAAGCTAAAAACCAAAAGCAGTTTTTAGATTGTTTGTTCAGTAAAGAGGAGTATTTTTATCCATAACCAGTTGTAACAGGCATATAGGTGATGTTATTAAAAAAAAAACAATAACACTAATAAACTGCATTAATGCTGTCACTATTATTGTGTTTCATTATCATGTCAAATAATAGTTCTGCTTTTAAACTAGATTATATGTCTGAAAGAAACATTGTATTAAACAAATATAGAAGAAATTCTTAGATCTATTAGGATTGGTGGTTAGTCAATTAAAGAAATCAGGTGCAGAGGGAAAATCATAAAAAAAAACATTTTTAAAATGTTTAATTTAAAACACATAAACATGTATAAAGTTGCCAATGTCTTTTCTTTGAGTAGGGGTCCTAACTAAAATGCTGCACTTTCTCTTTTGTTTAAATCACTCGTAACACATTCTTTATGAAATTTGTTTATTGTTAAAAAGGACACCAAAAAATCAGGAACTTCTGAAACAATCAGAATGCAGAATCCTTTCGTATTTTCATAATATTCTCAATTTTTACAGTTTCATTCATACCTAATTCAATAGTGGTTTTTCTTGACTTGTTAATCAAATTATTTCAACTAACTTAGTTTTCACAGAAACAATTCTTCAAACTCATTTTTGAACAATTCAAGTATATATTTAATTACTGTATAATTATAATAAGAGGTAAAACTGGCTTAAATAAAACCAGAAAACAACACACTCATACAGATGTGCACATCTACCTAAGAAGCAGGGTCTTAACTCCAAATGTTTAGGACACTGGTCACCAGTCATGGTGATTTACAAGAAAGAATAAAGAGCAGTCTTGGTTACATCTGTGAGTCTGATGGAATTTAAGGGAGTTTTCTCTTTTTATTTTCTTTAAATGTATAAGCAATCAAAGGTAGCAGAAAAATATATATACACATTATGAACTTGAAAATTTTCAGGTTTTCATACTTAATCTTCAATTTGACTTTTTATCATCTAACTTAGGTATTTATTACCTAATCATGCATTTTTATTCACAAACTTGGATTCTCAATGCTCTTTTACTTGTTTCAAATATCAAATCTGTCCTCAAAAGAAAAAGACATGGTATTACTGAAGATCCTGAAAATAATGGCCTAGCTCCTAAAAGGCTATTTGAAGACATTTCAAAAATGTTCTGAACAATAGCAACATGAAATACTTTTATGAAAATAACTAAAGTGTATCCTAAGAGGAATGTTTGAAAGGTGGATATTTATTTGAATAAGTAAATCTGATATATTCCCTTTATACAAAGTTTTATTTGTCTATCTTAGCCATTTTAGGTCAATCTAATCTCCTTTAGATAATATACTCTTATAGATCAAGGATTATGATGAGTACCCATCAACTGTTCTTAATAATTAAGTATATTTAGGTTCTAATTCTCTAAAAAACTATTTCCATAGAACTCAGAAGAGTTAGCACTTATGCTATAGTGAGAAGTTACAGAACCACCTCTATCATCTTCACCCCACGAAGTATATATGCTTTCACATGCATTATTCCATCATCTCATTCTACCTTATATAGCTACTATTGTGTGAGGCAAATCATCATCATTGTCTGTTTCTAAGTGAAGCGCAAAGGCATCTGGCAATTTAGTCACGGTTATATTTTAAAGTGATCCAAACAGAATTTGATGCCATGTCTCTGATTGCAAATTCTGTGTGTTCTCTTAAACTGTTTTTTTATAAGTCAAGTTGCTCAGTTGTGAAATATAATCTTCCTTTTAGATTTGCTGACCTGAAAATGAAGTGTGTCTGAAAAATCTAAATCATGTTAGAAACATGTGCAACTATAAGCTTTCTCAGAGTAAAACTCATTGAAGTAATGATTCCTGGCACTCCAAATGATTCAAGGGGAAAAAACAGATTAAGAGGTTCTACTGGAGTTTCCAGTTGGTAAAGATTTGCTCTAAGAGGCTGAACTGGTTACATTTAAATCTATTAACTTAGCCTGGTTAACCAGGTTCCTAAGGAAGGTAAGAACAGTGAAGCTGATGTAAATGATTTTCTTCATTACATAATACTTTTTTTTCACAAGTAATTATACTTACTACACTTTGTATTTGCTGATATATATTTTTTTCCTGTTCTCTCAGAATTCTTTTTAAGACCTAGATATTTTAAATACTATTTTTGTCAGGCTAGGAAACATGATAATACTACAATAACCTTATGAGTAAAACTCAATAGTTAAGAATGACATTATGTGTGTGTGTGTATATATATATATATATATATATATATATATATATATATATATATACATACATACATACATACATACATACAATTTCTCCCTAAGGTCTTTAGAATGAAAAAAAAATTACAACACATTTTTTTATTCTTATTTATTTCTAAACATACTATAATATCTATTCTGCTTGTGAAAAATCCAAAATTAATTTACAAAATTCCACATGGCAAACTATTTACGGTAGAAACTTTAAGTATGGTAAGGTTATGACCATATTTATATCACCCAGTTTAATATTAAAGCACAACATAACTTTCCCTCCTTAGCTAAAACAATGACAAGCAAATGTGCAAGTTTCAATCTTTTTAAAAATATGAGAATAAAACAATTACTGTGGTTCTCCTATAATTCATGCGTATATATCCAGTTCAGCCCAAAATAAATTGACATATCATGTACCTGACAACATATTTTGACTGGGCAAACAGCTTCTTGTCAAGTCAAAAATATGAGTATTAAAAACAATTGTGTATTTCCAGAGTTGTAATATTTTTACTATATCTTTTGGAAAGCCTGAAAGCTATGTTAGATATGAGAATTATAGATGTCAGACCATCATTTAAAATCTTTATGAAACTAAAAATTCTTACTCTAAACTAAACTGCCTACAAAATCTATAAAGACAATAAAACTTCTTACCTGTCAGGTTGAAATTTGGTGCAACTGCGCTATCAGCTAGGGTAAAGCATATCAGACCAAGGCTCATACATACTGCAGCAGACACATCTGCAACATTATAACGCTTTCCTGTGTAAAATACAAATGTAAGTCAACTTCATTATGCAAATACCCACTTAGCATAGTTTTTGATGTACGTATTTAACCAAGGAGAGCAGAAATCTGCTTATACCTACATCAAAAATATATGAAGGACACTTAGGTCAAGGCATGAGATAGTCACAGAAGACCATTTGAAAATTAAATTACCAGTGAGTACCTTATAATTTAGATAATGAGATTCTATTTTATCTGTTGTAGTAGTAAATATGAATATTTAAAGTTTGTGGAAATTAGAGCCTCTTTTTATTTATGTATAATGTAAGGCTATTTCATTTTCTTATAACAAAGTAACCAGAGTAATTATTCAAGCTATATAATTGTTTTGTTTGCAAATACCTTAATCAAATAAATAACTTCTACGATGGTGAGGATTAACTTCCTTTAGTATATCCACATTTAAATAACCATGTATTGTAATATTCTGGAAGTATTACAAGGAAATATTATACATGCTCAGTTACGATGGTAAATGTGATTGAGATCATTATTTTTTACTGTGTGAACAGTTGTCCTGAAATTATAAGTGAAGTGTTGACATATGTACTTTCATTTTAAAAGGCTTTTTAGGGAAGGCATCTAAGGCATAAAATGAGGTCAGGCTGTATAACAATGTTAGTGATATAGAAACACTTCATTATCAAAACATGAATATTCTTCATGAGAATTATATGAACAACAATTTGTTTGGCTGCTTGTTGCTATCACTGCCTCCTCTTTTACTGCTATTTCTACGTAACTTATAACTTGGTTGGGGCTCTAGGAAATCAATAAGCCAGCAGAACTAGTAAAAAAGCAGTTCTGCTCAACATGAGAAATATCCATTTATTCGTATAATGGATGTAGAGAGCGGAGTCCCAAAGAACAAAAGAATGAAAAAATTGAAAAAAGGAGCTTTACAGGTACTTCTGAGATAGGCCTTCGATATGTGAATACAGTATTTCTGGAAATGCAGTCGATCCCAGATTAAAAAAATAAAACAAAATACTATTTTTAGTCTATCTAAGTTCAAATTATTGATTTCAAATACTAAGGTGTATATCACAGAAGTATCAGTGTTTTTATACCTTATTTTTATAAGCTATCACTCAGAACTGTTACAATAGCTAGACTGTTCATTAAAAATACTAACTGAAGTTTAATGTTTTTCCTGTGCTAGATGTCATAACATATCCTACTAGTTGCAAACAGTATGGAAATATATCATTACTGTACCTTGAATAAAAACTCCTCCTAGCATAACAGGAATCAATTTGCAGCACTTGAAGATGACTTGGGTAGGATAATTCAGGTAGCCCAAGGAAGTGTTTGATAACCCCATAGTACCCACAGTTAGAAAAGCTATTATCATGTAGGTTTTTCCTGGTATTCTGTAAAAGACAATTTTTTAAAATCTTCATTTTGGGACCCAATTCATACTATTGTTAATGTGTTTACAATGTGTAAATGTCTAATTACTCTTCTAATTTGTTTAGTATTTCTAGAAATATTGGTAAAATATCACTATTTTTAAAGTTCTAACACTGCGTGTATAAAAGATGGTTGTAAAAATGACAATTTATCCTTATTTAATCAATCATCAGTGAGAACTCTCAACTGTGTAAAAAACTAGTATATGAGAAAGTTACATGGATCCTAACTGAAGGTATAAGGTATAAAAAAACCCAGTTTTTTAACAGCAGTTCTAGCTACACGTAAAAATGATCTTGATTAAATTTAGAGGGAAAAAAGTGACTTTTAAAATATTGGCCTCTATAATGGTAAAAGGCACCTTAAATAATTTTAACTTCTAAATTTTGGTTCTGTTTTCTAATTTTCCACCTAGCATGAGGAAAAAGACATCCATATATTCTGCAAGAGTAACCTGAGCAGAATTTCTCTAGTAAAAGTACATGGTGGTTTAAAACTATAGACATAATTTATATTACCACACAATCTTTTGATTCATCTCTAACTCTGTATTCCATAAAATGTTAAAATAATCAGCTTTTGGGTGAGGAATCTGACTCTCTCCTTATGATCCCAAATCTATTTTGGGTTCTATCTGGATTTCCTAAAGGAGATTCTTAATTTGACATCCTCAAAATTCTGAGCTATCACTGTGAGCATATGCTCACTTTGATTAGATAATTAATGCTCTAAAAAGAATAATATTATACATTGGTGTAAATAACCTAGGAAGCACTATTCACATAATTAGATTATGTTGTATACTTAGATCTAGTTTCATTTGGAATTTGTGTTCATGTGTAAATCAAGGCCAACAACATTCTTTCATATATTTTATATGGCTACATGCAAGGCAAAATAATTTACTGGAAAAATTCAATTAAAATGCATCATTTCCACTTACATTTCAATTTTGAGGTCTTTCCTACTTAACTCCTAACAGTAGCCAACATTTAAAATGCACACAGAAACATTCTGGCAAGCCTGTAAGCCAACAGTGTACACAAACACTGATTTTTATGCTGTTCATGGGGTTTAACCCTCAGTGGGATATCATCAAGGAAGGACAGCATTGCTTTTCTAGGTAATGAGTGAAATCACAGAAGTCAAACAGTAGCCAAAAAGTAAAAAAAAATTCAAGCTAGGAAAATCACAAGGAAAAGCAGTATAGTACAAGTAGGAAAACAAACAAACAAAAAAACCCAGTCTGAAACTCAGGAAACCTAAATTCAAATGGCTCAAATTCTGACAGCAATTTGCTAATATGATCTCATGAAAATCCCAGCACTTCTCTAGGTCTGTTTCCTCATTGGTAAATAATGAAGTTAGATTTCATCATCTTGCCTACAGGATTCCATTACTATTTAACACCCCAACTGCTTATTTCCTTAGATATGGAGGGAAAATTGTAACTTTAAAAACCCCTTCAAAACCAATTTGACAGATTGCCTTTACTAAAAACTCAAAGTAATTAATAATAAAGTTATAGATAATCTTAGTTGAAAAATAACAAGTAGCATATTTAGAGAATTATAATTTATAATGTGCTTTACCACACATTACCACATTTGACCCTCAAAATAAAACTGAGCGAATTTAAGAATTTAAGACCCTGAGGTCTTGACAGAGCTAGTAAGAGGCAGTACAAGACTCAAAGTGATATTTTTTGACTCCAAATCTTGTACTCTTTCAAGTACACTGGTATTCATGCAAACATAGGAAGAAAGAAAAAAACTAAGCAAAGGTCTAAAGAGCAATGCTACAAATAAAATCAGAGATGGGTAAATACTCAGAAATAAATTTAGAAATATGTGATTAAGCATATTTTCACTGTAACCTACCTTTAAAGACTTTTTTAAAAATAGCTTTTCAGGTGCTTAAGAATAAAAAGGTTTCAATTCCTAATTTTATTTGTTATACATCTATAAATTCTTCTACCAGATTCCTTCACTTATGTTTAAATCAAACACAGATGATATTATCTTTAAATATGTATGGTCATGTGGTTTAAAGGTTGGGATAAACATGGCTTATCCCAACTCTCATCTCATTTGGGTAGCTGAGAGGGAGGTCTATCTTTTTACAATTTAACATTGAGGAGATGCAATTTCTTTGTGTGACTTTAAATAGAGACAGCATTAGATTCTTCTACTTTAGAATTAATCAGAAGTCCAGCAGTTTGCAATAGGTAATGAGTCATCAGGCTTCCTTAATATTAGTCTTGACAAATGTAATCTAATTACTTTCTATTCTATTACTTATGGCTAAATGTGTTAGATTTCAGAGCGTGAAAATAATAAAAAAGATATTCTCAGATTCAAACATTTTTAATATCATTGCTATAATAATTTATTGGCAATACAGAGAGGTTGAGAGGTAAAAAATCAGACCCACAAAGAAACACTGGTGATACAGATTTAAATATTTAAAGTTTAATAGTTATCTTCATACAACATCAAAAACATTTACGTAAGAAAACAAAGCTGGGAAAATTTTATTTTCATTGAAAGATTAAATATTTATATCAACGAAGACAATGTCAGTACAGTATTACAGCTACCTATTATATTTAAACTGTCCAATATACACATGAAATATTCACATATTAGGGTATAGGGTAACTACACTTATATTTCCCAAAAGTTATATTCAATTTCCTAACCACCTTCTGTTCACAATAGAGACAAAGTTTTTACTGCATGTTGTTCTATATGCCATTAAAATATTTCTAGGTATTTCTCAAACCTAGATGACTGATTTAAAATAAACTGTCATACAAATTCCTTTGGTTTTGATGAAAAGGAAAGTTATGAAATTTCTCTGATATATCAGAATGCATCTCAGCTACTGGACATTACAAATATGGTGATGTTAAGTGGGATATATCCCACAAGACATAACTATACATTTTTACACCACTATAAAAACAAGCACTGATATTTCATATCACCACTTTGATATAGTAGCACTGTAAATCTTTCAGTAATCTTTCAGTAATCATACCTATTTCAGTGAAATATAGAAATACCTAGGTACATCTGAACACTTTCTCCTGTTTCACGAAGACAGTCACAAATTGCGCCTAAACTACATTTTTATTTGATAACATGACACTTAGAGATTTTTCAGTGTATAATGAAATATCATATTTAATATTTTAATTAACTGATTATATTGATAAAAATTCTTAGGTGTTAGATACATTTTATTAATGGAAAATGTATAGTTCATGGATAATATACTCTGTATGCCCAAAAAGCAAAACAAAAAATTTAACTACTGTTAGTGAACTTAACTGTCAAAAAATACAAACAAACCACATACCTTCTCCTTTTGTCCTGAATAAGCTGAAGTTCTATTAGGCCAAATATGGAGTAAAATGCAAACTGTATTAAAGTAAGGAACCAGCCATAGGACTTAAAACCCTCCATTGAAAATATTAGTTCCTGTCAAAAGATACATGAATATTGTTAAGTTCAAGAGGCAAACCAATTTCCTTACAATAAATTCCTAAAAAACACAATCTCTCTCACACACACACACACACACGCAAATCACAAGATTTCTCAGAGGTAAAATTAGAGTAGTTAGGAGGCCTTTCCAAAGAACTGACACCAGATATCCAGGTATAAAAATCAGAAGAAAAATAAAGAAGTGGATGGAGAAACATCATTATTCTATGCTTTCTGCTTTTTTTTAAAAAGACCAAATTAAGAGTTGCCCAAAACAATGACATAGATATCCAGGAATAAAAATCAATAGAAAAATAAAAAAGTGGAGGGAGAAACAGCATTATTCTTTGCTTGTCGCTTTATTTTTAAAAAGACCAAATTAAGATTTGCCCAAAACAATAACATAGGTAGCTGATTCAAGAACTCATTCACTATTCAAAAAGCATTATTTCATTAGAAGTCTATTATCTTAGGCCTGTTTTTCTACAGGAGTATAATCAGTTCAAATCAATAGTTATCTTTTGGAATACTTGTGCCATAGATTATACAAAATTTCTTATAGACAAAATAGTTACTTTGCCTAAGCATAATGTTATACTATAAAGTAATACTTACAATAATTGTTAATACATTCTTAAGAAGTCATTAAGAGGTATTCCTTAATGTAATCTGGCTTAATTTAAAAAAAAAAAATCAAATTTTCCCCTATATGTATATTTCAACTGTATTTTAAATAAATTTTAAGGAGATGTGTTTCTTTTCAAAGACCAACTGAATAGAGCCTCTAAATAGACGCTGAACTAAATTTTGTACATTTAGAAGACTGTATAATTCCCCAAATTTAGATTTCATGTTTAAGTCTATAAAGCATTTGAGATTTTTCTGGCTTATGAACTGTAAAATATGAAAATATCTTTAATATTTTGGCATTCACATATAATTTTATTTGGAATATACATACCCATATATAGCTAATATCATTAGTTCTCTCTCTCTCTCTCTCTCTCTCTCTATATATATATATATATATGTGTATATATATATATGTGTGTGTGTGTGTGTGTGTGTAATTTTATTACAAACCTCCAACCACTTTCTTTAAACTATTTTATTATGCAATTATATGCTTGTAGCAATGTCAGTTTTTACAGTGACAGTGATGTTACAGACATAATTATCAACTGTTTATCTAATTTTAAAAGAAACTGCATATAGTCATAAATTAAAATCTCTGATCATTAAGCAAAGTTTAATAAAATCTGCACAGTAAATTCCAATTCATTTTCCTTTGCAAAGGCTCAAGCTATTTGGTAATGATGACATTTTGAAGGAGAAAAAATGTTTTTCAGCAAAAAATTCCAACCTTTATTTGATAAAATTTACGATTTTTCATTGTTCACTGTGACATCTATTTTTTTAGTCATCTTTTAGTGGGAAACCAGTTATTATAGTAAATATTAAGATTTTTAATTCCTATTTTTGTTTTACACTAATACTCTTCATAGCATTTTCATAAGCTAAGGAATACTCATGAATCATCTTCTTCATTTATACCTACATTTTATATTTCACCTCTATAAGACAATGGAAAAGAGTACAATGATTAAGCTCACTCTGATTAATACTACAGAATACCAGAAATATTTCCTGTGTTTGAAGAAAACAATTTCCTTTTCTTGAATTATAAAAGTTACCCTCATGTTAGATATTTACATAAAAAAGTAAAGTTGGTACTGGCTGAAAATATTCACTAATGATATTATATTAGTCCATTCAAACATTCTGTATACACCAGCCTAGATCCTCTCATCCAGCCTATGTCTTTGAAGGTCAGGAATTTGCTGCTGGTCAAATGTATATAGTTATGCCACAATACAATGCAAATATGAGACAAACTGTGGCAATGTTAGAAATGTTTTGCACAGGTAAAAATATCACTGAAAAATAAAGTTCTGGCCGAGTCAAACTAGAAGAAATCAATAATGAAAACATAATAGGTGCTAAGCTTCAAAAAAGAATGATTCAATTATTACAGAATTAAAGAGATACCCTCAGAAAAATGTAACCCATCTTGATATGCTTTTGCAAAAATAACTTGTTACCATTAAGCTCTAAGAATCAAGGCTGGACTGGAATATAGCTTCTGTGTTATCAATCAATTTTATTGGAGAATCATGTTCTAAAATACCAATCAATACTTGAATCATTCTTTAATATACCAAGTTTGCAATTATTACCTACACTTTAATATATTTCAAACTTTTTCATAATTTTAATTTTTTAAAATTGTCTCTGCTTCCCTCCCCTCACTTATGATATTTAACTGAAATTTTGACCTGTTCTCACACTTGCTTTTAAGCTCTTTTCTACTACTATACTGAAAACGTCAACTAGTATTCTATAAAAACATCTTTAATAAAACTATTAGCAAGTGCCCTTATTGACTTTGCTATAATTAACATAAACAAATAACCATTTTTACCTGTAAATATCCATAAATAAGGTAAAATACAAAAACTCCAGCAACACATATGAAAAATTGAGTAAGTCTGTTAAATCTGCTGAGATTTATGCCAAGTACTACAATGTCATCTATTGACTTGATGTGTGGTGACATTGTTTGGGTTTTGGATGGGACACTTATAGAAATATATTTCCTGGAGTTGCTGAACTTGAGATCCATGGTTATTATTTTGTCGCATTCAGTGCTTCCAAAGTTTTCTTTTGTTGGTGCTTTCTCCTTTGTCCAGTCTTTCATTTGCTTGCTGAGCTAAGTCCTAAAGAAGGAAACAAGCAATTTAAGCAAAACATTTGGATCATAAAGTATTATGCTCCAAATATTTCAAATCACATTTTAAAAATTATACAGTTAAGTCTCATTCTCTCAATGTTAATATATTACTTGCCCATTCAAGCTTCCAACCAAAAACAATGTCAACTTGTCAACTCTCCAATTTATCTTTCCATAGCAACAAAACCAACAGCTAACCTCACATTTATTTAATTAAAAAAATAAACATGCCTTTATTATTTTTATATATAGTAAGGATATAATTTTTAAAGTCCATGATGGTTTATGCATAACATCTTCAACATTAATGTCAATCTTTAACTGCAGAAGAGTAAAGAACAAACAATGCTCCTGTATTTAGACAATTGTAAAATGTATTTGGTAATGACATTTTAAAATCAAGTCAAACAACTTTAAGTTACTTAAAAAGCTAGATTTATCAGAAATTATCAAAAAAATATATACTTTAGCAACAGTATCCCTTAAAAAGAAAATGTTTTCTTCCTTTGGAGAAATCATTTTAATTTAAAAAGTCTTTGGGGAGTTGGTGTTCAACGAGTATAAAGTTTCAATTGTACAGTTAAGTCCTAGGGATCAAGTATACAACACAGTGCCTATGGTGTTAACAAGATGGTGTGCTTACAAATTTGTTAAGAAGGTAGATCTCATGTTAAATGTTTTTAATCACACACACACAAAAGGTTACACAAAGGAACTTTTGGAAGTGACAGATATGTTTATTACCTTGATTATATAAGGTCATGGTATCACAGATGTATAGATATATCCAAACTCATCAAATTGTATCTATTGAACATGTGCCATTTTTTTGTATATCAATTGTACCTCAAAAAAGCTGTTTAAAACAAACAAAAAGTCTTTGGGAGTGTAAAAAGCTGGAAAACCATCACTTTTTGTTAGTCTAAATCATGAAGGATCCACAGATGATTGTTGATTTCTCTTTGGATTTATGTAAACTGAAAAATGAATCCCACATAAAGGTCAAAGAAAGAGTAAAGAATTGTGAAAATTAAAGAATAGAACAAACTTATGAAGAAAAAAATTATCTTCCTAAAAAAAACACATACACAAAACTCAGTGTTACAATCCCAGTAGGAACTAAAATTTAGACTCTAGTCGAGGAAAAAAAAAAAAAAAAAGATAAGGATAATTATGACAGTGAACTCTCTTCTGGAAATCTTTTTAATGAAACTCATATGATGGTGTAAAATGGTAAAAATTAGAATCACCTCTTCATGACTACTTCTAGCGGCTGATTTAGAGATCAAATAGGATCTACTCAGTAATTTAACCTTGAGGTCAAGGCTTTAAATACAACTTGTAACTAATAATACTCAGAACATTTGTTTTACCGAGTAACGGCCATATTTCAAACAGAAAATGTGTAATTTTAAGAAATTTTACTGTATTTCCTTTACCTGTTTTTTCTTCTTTATACATTGCTCTTGCTTCTCACACTATGTTTCAATCACTGTCATCTCTGAAAGACTTTTAAGTCCCCTTGAGATCTGACTTTCTTTATAGACTGTCCTTTAAATGATCTTGAATGTAGAAGAAAAAAAAACCTCAACAACTACTTTCCATACGTGTAGGCACGGATAAAGAGTACCATTCACATTAATCTGAACTCACATACGATTTTAAGTTTCTTCTCCCTTGACTTCTTTCAAACAAGCCCTAAACTGCCCATAATGGACTATTATCTCATTCCTGAGACACACCATGGACTTTCAAAGACCCTTGCATTGTGTTCATGATGGCTTTTTTCTCTGGGTCAGGATTTGAGGATGAGCTTGAACATCCCTCCTTTGTGACACTATCCATAATTTCTCAACTTAGGAGAGAACAGAACTGGAAAGGTAAAACTCACCTTATTTGTCTCTGCATTTTTGATATCTAGCATACTCTGCACCCAATATTCAGATGAACCAAATTAAGTGGTCCTTCTTCAGGATGCCCTTAACCTCGGCTTGCACTCACTCACTCTCTACCTGAATATGATTTTTAAAATGTACTGTGGTGTTGGCAAACTGTGGGCAAAACTAAAAACCTTATAGAACAGAGGTTGGGAAGAAAGTACAAATAATGACTATATATTTACACACAGAGAATAAGTAAAACTTCTGAGAGACCTCTTTCCTGATTTTATTGGTATCAAAAATATTCTCCCCAAATCACCTTCTGCTGAGATGTTTGTGATTTTAGCAAAATGCCTGACGTATGACTCAATGAAATTTTACCTAATATTATAAGAAAGCAGACTGGCACGGTGCTTTCCCCATGCGCTTTGGAATTCTGACAGATCTAAGTTCGAGGTCCAGCTTTGCTACTATTTAGCTGAGGAGCCTTTGTGCAAATTACTTAATCTTTCTGAACTTTAGGTTCTATATCTTTAAAAGAGTAAAAAATATGCCTATCATAGGATTTTTGCTAGGATTAAGTGAAATAAATGTAAAAGTGTCTAGCATATAGTAAAACAGCCCATAAATGTTAGTTATCATTATTGAAATTTTTAGAAATATTGCTAGGGTGATAACAGTCTGCTGAAGCAGATTCACCCCTTTGATGTGCAATTGAAAATATGAGTCTTGATTTACAACCCAGAATTCTATCCTGAGATCCTGATCTATATTCCCAAATTCTTCTTTGATACCTCTACTGACACCTCATTCTAAGTGCCCAAAGCTGAACTCATTATTTTCCCTTCAAAACAAACTTGCACTTCTTCCTATATTCCCAATCTCACTTAACGGTATCAAACAAAAAACTGGAAGTTATCTTAGATTCTTTCTTTTTTCTTACATTCTATATTTTGCTAAGATTCCTGTTGATTCTACATCTGTATATCTAAAATCTGTTTCTGACTCTACTATCAAGCAATTATTTTCTCTTGCCTAGACTACTAGATTAGTTTTATAATCTCTTCTCTCTTTCTGATCCATCTTTCACCTTGCTCAACAGGACTACTGATAAAACTAACTGTACCTATGATTAAGGCCCTATACATTACAAACTGGCTGATCCTCTGAACTCTCATAACACTTTACATATATTTTTACAATACCTAAATCATAACGGTATAACTTTTTTTGTTTTTATGTCTGCTTCTCCTACAAGTTTATGGAATTCTTAAGGGAAGAGACTGATGTCATCTTCATGATGTTCTAGCACATAACAAAAGTGTAACATATTAAATGAAAGACTCTACTGCACTTTAGTAAACACCATGTAATCAACAGTATTCCTCTTCTTTCCAATATTTTGCCACTTCTAACACACCTATTGGCAATCTTAAAAACCACAGAACTGTGCCAGATATGTAGTTAAATCCCTCCAGGAGCACTGTCACTTCTTGGACATGTGTGCCAAAATACTGACAGTGTTACTGTAATTTCCCACAAAGCATCTAAAATGAACATGGTAATAAATTCACTCCTTTGCTTACTCAAGATGCCAGCACCAGAAAGCCTGCCCTTTAAGGCCTTGCATTTAGAATGCAGTTTTATTAATCAGAACATCACTGGTCAGATCATGTGACTGATAAAGGTGGACACTGTGATCTCTTACAACCAATAACTGTGATCCAAAATGTGTCATTTCCTTAATGTCATTTCCAGACATTAATGATGATAGTAACCAACATCTAAAGATATCAGGCCAATGTCCTTGTGGTTCAGGAAAGAAAAGAATCAAGCATAAAATTAAAATTAGTTTTCAAATTAAATGATGTAAATTTTGCTTTCTTGTAGAAATTCACAGTAACCCTTGAAACTAAGTACAAAAAACTCACAACTGGAAATCACTGAGGTCAACACAGATATTCAACTTTAGTTAGTTGAAGGTACAAATAACTGTTAAAACTGAATAAAAGGTAGCATTTTTAGTGCATACTGACATTTAAAAAATATAAGTAAGTGATGATGTTTACCATGACCTGCTGAAGTCAAAATTATTTTAGTTAATTTCTTAATCTACTCTTTTCCAACCTTCAGAAGAAAAGTCTCCCACTACAAAAGGGTAGAATATGAGGAAACTGTCATTTCAGTGTGCCTAACATGAGAAAAGCTTAATTTTGTATTTTATCACACTCAATGCTACTAATAAAAGAATCTTGCCATTTTACCTAGATTAACTGTACTCTAGATATTAATCACGAGCTATCGAGTATGATTATAAAACAGAAAAACAAGATTCTGTCCCAATTCTCTGTACTCACTTCATTCCACAAAATTCAAGAAACCATGCGCTAATTTTAAAGGCAACTCTTTTTTTCCCCAAAGGAGAAAGGTAAATTTAGGACTATATATAAACACACATATATGTATATGTTTACTAATTTATTTAGAAATTAAGTACAAATAACATTTATATAAATTACTTTCTAATACTCCTATCTCTCTTCCAAATCCCAAACGATCTCAATTAACTTAGAAAATGCTTATCCAAAAATCAATTCTCGAAATCTGGTATCCTAACGTAGAAGAAATGAATATGCCCATCAGCAAGAATATCTTGAGCACACCAAATCATCAGGCCTTCTTTCAATATATAAAATAAAAATAAAAATGTGGGGGAGAGAATTAAGCTTCAAAGACCGGAGAAATCTGCATAAATAACTTCTAGTGGAAGTTTATGACATGAGTTTAATAACCTGGCAAGAATAATCACTGTACTGCAATTCAAATGGACAGCAGAGTCCATTTAACTCTGAACCCGGAAGTAGTTCTTAATTGAAATGCAGTCTTGGGGAAAACTAGGCGACTGACACTCCTCCAAAGGCCCAGATAGTAGTTAAAAGACCTTTGCCCAACCGCCTTAAATGGCACCATACTTGTGAGTCCACCCACTAGGGCCTGAGCGAGTTTTCTCCATCTGGAGCGCGGAAAAGGGGAGAGGAGTAGCTGATGCTCCTCCCTAGAAACCATGCCAGCAGGTTTCCGTACTTTAAAAAAAAGGAATTCACCCGTGTTCTCAATCCCGACCTCACTGTCTCCCCGCACGCTGGTTACGGATGAGGAAGACGGACACTACCAAGGTTCTCTGGGGAGAGGGGATCTGGGTCCCAAACAAGGCGAAAGGCCCGCGGGTGAGGCACGTCCACTCCAGAGCCGGGGTGTCACCTGGAAGGGTGACCCCAGCCTGGGTGGCGCCAGCCAGTGGAGCGTCTCCCCCTCCCCAGGTTCGTCGCCATCACCTCCTGCTTCTCCTCTTCGCCTACTCCTGCACTTTCCACCGTAGCCACCGTCTTCTCGCAAGGTGCTCGCGTTGCCGGCGCTGGCGCGCCACTTCCGCCTATGTGTCCCTGTGCGCGTGCGCAGTGGCACGGCCCCGCCCCCGCCCCCGCCCCCTGGTCGAATTCGGGTGGCGGGTGGCGTTGCCTAGGTTACCTAACGCGCATGCTCTGTCTCTCCGGACAAGGGACGAAAGCAGGCAAGGTGAGTCCAGCGGTACGAGGAGTGCTCTTCTTTACCCACTAAAAATGGCGTAGGGGCAGTGGTCGCCCATCGGATCGCGTGTTCCCATCCTCCTGTCGGTGTTCCACTTGTTCCTGGGTCTGAGCCTCTGAGCTACCCCAGCCTCCCGGGTTACAGTGGTCTGGCACTCCCCGGCACCCCCAGCTACGTGGGCGCCCACGCAAGAGGAGATGTTCAGTGACTCTGCTGTGAAATACGAGAAGGCGGCCAGGGGGAGAATGTTGAACCTGCACTAAGAAAGCCTTGGGTCTCACTCTTCCCTCTGCTTGATCCAAATGAGATGATGTAAAGTCACTCTACTTTTCTGTTTTCATGTTCTTCTTGCCTGACTCTCAACCTGCGGGTGAGACTGAAGTAACACTTGGGTTGCCTCTGACGTTATAATTCAGTTTGTACCTACAACAACCTGGTCCTTGGTAGCATAGGTGTTGCCAGCATTGTTTTGAACGGGTCACTTACTACTCAGAATGAAAATCCCATAGCTTGACCAACCAGTAAACCCCTAAACTTTTACCCTGCATTTAGTGCTACATTTACAATTACTGGTATGTATTGATGTAAAGAAAACAAGACGGGATAGGCGATGGTTTTTTTGGTGGTGTTTTTAAGTAACACTAAAATGATATGAAAGGCAAAGATAACTGTAACAAAACTGGAACATTTTTGAGTCCCTGCTTTGGACATCCAGAGAAGAATGAGTTGCATTAACACATGTTAGAATCCTGTCAGTTATGTAGACCTTTTAAAATTTCACAGGCATTATACGGAAATGGCATTTGTGTTCTGCATTGTATGTTAGAGTTCTGTTGAAGTACCTCCCGCTGTAAGTGGAAGTGGCTAGTATTTTCTTTGACTTCTGACCAACATTCTTAGGTTAGTGTTATCAATATTTTACAAAAGTCGAAACCAAGGCTTGGAGAATTTATATTTCTTCTTAGTAATATAAATTAAGAAATAGTAAATGACAATGCCTTTCCACGATGCCATACTGTTATCCGAATAATGTGGATTTAATACTACTCTTAGACATTTAAGTAACTGTTATTGAGCCCCTATTAAACGGACATGTACATAGGTCATATACATAATCCATAAATTACAAGTATAAGCTTCCTGCCTTTAAGGAGTTATGGATACACATGGAAAGATAAATGCCAATATAAAACTGTTTACAGTACAAAGAGGTGTCATTCACTCATGCGTGGACAATTGCAGTAACTTTCTAACAGGTCTTTTTACTTCTTTGTATTTCTCTACATACAAATTTTATTCAGCAGCTGGAATAATCCTTTCAGAGCCTGTGACAGAATATATACTTATCTGCTCAGAACTCTTTAATGACTTGTCATTTTACTCAAATTAAAGTTAAAACCCTATCATGGTTTCTAAGAAAGAACTTGACATGGGTAGACCACATCCACAGCCATTCTTCAAAGTGGGTCCTAACCCTCTCAAAGCCTATCAAGCATCAGCGCTTTGGACTTAACTATTCCTTCTGTGTGGACTACTGCCCTCCCAGACATCCACAAGGTATTCGTCCTCACTTTTTTCAGGCCAAGGCTCAAAGGTAAACTGATAAGACAGTTCTTCTTGACTACCCTGTCTAGGAGAACTACTGCCCTCCCCCACACATAGTGTCTTCACCCTGCTTTACTTGTCTTTCATAGCTGTTTTGATCACTTCCTAGGTATTTATTTTCTGTTTTCCCCACCTCTTTGCCCTATTGTAATGTTCTACAAGAGCAGGAATTTTGTCTTCTTTATTCACAGCTGTATTGCCATTATCTAGAACAGAGCACTTGACATATAGTCTGCAGAAGAAGAATGAAGAAGATTAAGTGCCAAATGACTGTTAAGATAGTAGTATAGAAATTAGAAGAAGTAAAATATTGACTGGAGTGGCTTATAAAAGCTTCTTGTAGAAGGCAGAACCTAAATGATTCAAATGGGTTTGGAATGGGGAAAAGAGGGAAGGAAAGGGAAGCCCAAGCCAAAATAAACAGAGGCATTAGACAAAGCAGTAATCCAATCTACAGTAATGCTAATATGCTAACCTCTAGAAGCATAACTAAACTAGGAAAACTGCTAATAGCTGATCTGTGAAAATTTACCTTGCCTCATCAAGGGCTAGTTTATAATTTCCCTTAGCAAGTCAGTTTTGTAATGCCATTCTTTGTCCTTCTTGAGAGATCCTTGTGAAATTGAGTTCTGGTAGCTCACAGCAGCAACTTCGAAAACGCACTAATGTATCATTTTTTACATATTTCTTCACATTCCCTCACTGCTTCATTTTAGGATAACCTCCCAAAATGATCTGACCAAACACAAGTAGTTGTCTTAGGTGATGTTTTGAGGGAAACCAAGCTAAGAAAATTAGTGTAAGAGGGAAGCCTGAAATGCAGCTCTCAGGTCTCTGAGAGTGGGTCACTTATAAGTCAGATGGAAAAAAGAATACCTTTTGGTGTGCTACATCATCACAATTACCTGTGTTGGATAAAAGATGAACATGAAACTTTAGTCTGCAAGGTAGCACTGGCACTGGAATGGGAAGGGAGCAATTGTACTTATAAGGATGAGGAAATTTGCTGGCTTTTTTTTTTTTTTTTTAACTTTCATGGTCTGCCAGCTATCAACTCAGGGCTTACCACAAGAGCTCGAAAACTTCTATATTAATATCTAAAAAAACCCTCATTTCTTGTAGCCACAAGACAGATTGCTAAATATCCAGTTCATTATTTAATTATAAGGGTGATAGGTCTCCACATTGAAGTCAGGGCTCTAATAGGGAAGAAATAGACCCTGAGACCTAGAAAGGGGACAGTTGTGTGAGGAATACTTGGAAACATGAACCCCTAAATTTCCTGGAACCCCCTGGGCTGGTAGAAGTTACCCCTCCCCATTGTTCAGCAGAACAACTTTCTCTCACCTGAATGCCACAAAAAAGCAATAGAGACAGGTGCCTGACAAGATCATGCTTGTCCTCAAGGTGTTCTCCAACCTCCTCTCATTGCCTTCAGATAAAAATTTAGGGTCAGCTCTCAGTATAGCCTGAGTGGGGAAGTGCAGCCCTCCTTTGGGGAGGAAATAGCTCTGTCACACAAAGAATCACTAATCTAGCTGACAACTGTCCCTATTGATTATTAGGAATAACAATCAAATAAACAACTGTCAACAACTAGGAGAACACATGCAAGAATCTCACAGTGGATATTGCAGGTATTGGACTTGGGGTTAGGGGAAAAGGGACAAAATATATGGCTGGATAAGGGAAGATATAATGACATAGGAGTAATCTCTATGACTCAGAATTTAATAGCTGGATGAAGACACCTAGAGCCAGTCCCGATGCCCTGCTGAGATGGTTCCTTGAAGCTTGAATGAAGAAAGCCTACGGTAAATTAAGCAGGGATAATGAAATTCCCTTAACTGAATATCGAGGAAGGAATCAGAAACCTTAAGGAGATGGTATTTTTGCAGTGAATTTATTATGTGAGAACCAAGAACCCAACACCTGGCCATGTTCTATGGGAAGGCTTGGCGGACACTGCCTTCAGTAAGGTAACACAGAATACATTGGTGAGAAGGGCATTGCTACCTTTGAGAAGCTTAGTGTCCTCTATAAGCCAAAGCTAAAGTAGGAGATGCTTCCATGGAACTAGGATTCCTAATAATCAATAGGTTCAATGGACACAGTGGGATTCCAGAAAAGCAGAAGAAGCCCAGCAACAGCATTTAGCCAACAGAAGCAAGGTGAATGCAATTAACAAGCCTAGCAGCAAAGCTAGAGTGGCAACCAAGTTGCCTTGGCCTATAGGCTTACAACAAAAGCGTTCCTAAGGGTGAGACAGATGTGTGTCCCGAGCATATTGTTTGCCATGAATAACCATAAAAACAAACAGAAGAACTAGTGAGCAAAAGACTGACACTAACTTCCTTAACAAAAGTAACCTTACACCCACTTTCATGAACTGAGGGGGAATCCAGTTCCCTTGAGGAACCCTGCAATGACACCACAAGTTATCTACACTATATTTCCCAATAAATTCCCCAAGAAACCAAAAGCCATTTACCCAAGCACATTATGCAAAATGAATTATCAGATTTTCAAGACCTGTTTGACAGACTAAATTGACACTGATATTAAACATTCAAAATGAAGGCCAGGTGATAAAAGGAGTTTGGGCTAAGTATGTCTCATAGTATGTCCAATGGGTCTATGAACGTTCTGAGGTTTAATTGGTATTGACATGTTTGACAACTGATAGAGCCCTCTTGGATCTGTGGTAAGAGTTCTTAATAGTAGGAGGGGCCATGTGTAAGCTCTTGAAATAATCTTCCCTCCCTGGTCCCAGACAGTAAATCAGAAGCTTATTGCACTGAAGGAGAAATTGCAAAACTTGCACTACCAATAAAGACTTAAAGAATGTAGAGATGATGATCTCCATCATATACCCATTCAATTTATATGTTTGACCCTTGAAAGAATTAGGTGGGTCATGGTGTATATTGGTAGACTATGTCCAAGTTGTAGCTCCAATAGCAGCTGCTATTGTGCCAAATGTGATATTTTTACTAAAATAGATAAAAACCATCTTTCATACATGCTATCTAGTTATTGAGCTGGCAAATGCCCCATCTGTAAAGCAGAATAAAAGCAATTTGCTCCTTTGTGAAGATGACTTCAGTGCACATTCACTATAGTTCTTTAGTGCTTGGATAACCTCCCACTTTCAGTCAACACTGAGTCCTGCAGGAACCTTGCTTGTCATGAAACCCTCTATATTGTTGACATCAAGCTAGTTGGACTCAGAAAACAGGAGGCAAGTATAGGATTCTCTAGGAAGATAACATGTGTACCATAGAATGGGCGATAAAACCTATAAGGATTCGGAATCTTCCAAAGTTAGGGGCATCTAATGATTTGGGAAGAGTCTTTTGGCATCCTCTTTTGGGTTAACCAGAAATGAGAATTTGAGACAAGAACTTGTGTGCAGATAATTTGTTCAGAAGGTCATTCCAGAAAGCAGAAGGTAAACAAAAGGGAGAGAGATAGAAAAACAAAGGTAGCACTAGGGTTCAAATGGAGGATATTGCTCTGGGCATGGGGCTCAGCTCCTGAGGAAATGAAAGCCTGAAAGACTGGAGTTTGGAACATCTCCACAGCTGCTGTTCAAACTTCCAGCATATATATGAACACTATCTAAAGGACATTGGTAGTTCAAAGATGACCCTGAAATGCTGTGAGTACAGAATAGATCTGAGTACCCACAAAAGTGTTCACTATGGCTGTGGCTTAAATCAGAGATTTGCCAAAGGAATGTCATCTGGGGCACAGCAGCTACATTCTTTAAAGTAAGGGAAAAGTTATTGCATTTTGCATCCCCTGTCACAAAAAAAGAAGAGATAAAGCACCTGATGGCCTCTTGATTTCAGAGGCCACATAGACCTCACTTATGGATACTGCTTTAATCTGTTCATTATGTCAACTTTCAGCTCTGAGTTGGGACCCAGGGCAAGAGAGAGCTCTGAAGTGGATTCAGACTACACTGGATTGTCAACTGCTCTGTCACTTGAGCTGTGTGACCCAATAGATTCGATGGGGCTGGAGGGATCTCTGTAGCTAATGTTGAATGGAACCTCTGGAAACCCTAACAGAAGAATCACAGTGCAGACTGGCCAATCAGAGGGCCAGTGCACACCTTCTATAGCAGAGAAGAGCTCAACTTTGATAAGCTCCTGTGATGCTCCTGGTGCCTAAGAGAGAATGGGTGCTGACCATGGGATGTCAAGTGGCTATGAAATCGCAGGTGCCCATCATGACCTTGCTGTTGTCAAATTCAGACCCACCAAATCATAAATTCAGACAAGTGCAGTAGCAATCTGCTGTAGGAGGAAAATGCTACGTTAAGGATCAGGCCTGAGCAAGTCTAGAAAGTAAAGTAAATTGGGTGAGTGGCCCAGACTCATATCACCCACCTCTGTTGCACCAGTGCATCTCCCTCAGCTTATACCTGTGGTTTCAAGAGGGTTTTCCATAGGACTACAGAAAGAAAAAACAACAGCACAAATCTTATTCAAAGAACAGTTGGCTGAATAGCTTGATGTTAACTGGAAATGTCCTATTCCTCTACTGCAGCCCTACTCAGCGGTGGCCCCAAAAAGACATTGGGGTGAAATGCTCCCAGGGGATAGAGCTGTGAGCACTTGATTGTCCACTTAGTATGGAGGGAGAAATGGCCTTTCCCTTCTGAATAGTTTCTACTTTTGGACAGGGGCTAAGAAAGTGTAAAATTACCTGTTTGGAGACAAGGAGCTCTGGGGAAGAGGCATGTGGATAGATCTAAGGGAGTGGGCACAAAATCCTGAATCTTCATGTCTCACTTTATGCCATATATAGAGCCTTTAGCATAGAGGAGGCCCTCAGTAATCAAGTTAACACAGTTGTCTAGTGTGTTTTAGCCTTCATTCTTAGCTACTTCAGTGCTTGCCTGATATGCCCATGTAGAGAAATAATCATGATGTTGAGGAGGGGTCATAATGCCTGGCCCGACAGCTAAAGCTTCTGTTTACTAAAGCTGGTGTAACTACTACCTCTTGGAATGTCCAGCCTGTCAGTAGAGACGATTGATGGTAAATTCGGAAGGAGAGCAGCCAGCCACTTTGTTGATTACATAAGAACTCTTCTTTACTAGGAGAGCAGTGATTTGTCTTTATGGAGTTGACACCTCTTGACATGAATTTGTCCCGTTCACAGTATCTTTGCCAGCATTACAGTCTGTTGGACTTACAAAACACCTGATGTTCTGACACATTGCCTCTGACTGTGGGCCCCATTTTATGGTAAAAGAGTTGTAACAAGGGACGCACAAACATGGAATCTACTGGCCCTACAGTACATTGCATCACTTGGAGGCAGTTGGCCTAATAGAACATTGACATGATCTAGTGAACATCAAATCTCCTTCTCAGAAACAATAACACCCTGATAGGTTGGGAGGCCATCATTCAGGATACTTATAGGCACAAAATCCACAGCTGATAGAAGTGGTCTTGTGCTCCCTTAAGCTAGAATATATGAGTCTGGGAACCACAAAGTGGAAATAATAATTGGCCTCTCTCAATAATTTCCAGAGACTCAGTTGAAGAACTTGTGCTTCGCATTTCTCTACTAATTAGAGGTTCCAGTCTGCATGGAAAAACTCTTCTACTAGAAAGTATAATAGGAGCCACCTAAACTGAAGTTATGACTACAGCTTGATCATTTTGGTGCCTCATACTAGCAGACAAACAGGTGGAAAAGAGACCTGGATTCTTATCAGGACCTGCTACATAATAGATCCGGGTATTATGAATATTGCTCCATATAGTGGGACAAGGAGGATATATGTCTACAAAGCTGAGAGATTCTCTGGAGTGTCTCTTGGTGTTTTCATGTCCAGTGAAATTAGTGAATGGAAAGTTGTAGCAACAATGACCTAACAAAGGCAAAGCAACTGAAGGCTCAGATGTTTCAGTTACCCTACTAGGCAAGCAATAGCTGTAGTGTTGGCCAAGGGTGAGATAAATCTAGAATGGATGGTGGAAGAGGGAGAAGATGGCTATTAACTACAGCCTCAGGACAGGTTGTAGCAGTAGGATCTCTAGCTGATTCTATTAACTCTTGGGTGTTAAATCTTCTTTAGAAACTACATCTTCTCAATCTTGCCTAGTTACTTCTTGCTGACAGTGTTTTGCCTCAAGCATGCATGTTTTTGCTTTCTGCTTCTCTGATGCTACAGAGGCCTGCAGGAGCTGATTACAGCACCCCCCCACACACGCACTTACACAACACAGACACACACATACATGCATAGCTTCCCCTTTGAAGGTTTAGGAAATTTAACACCTCCAGGCAACGATCCACAAATGGGTGATGGGCACCTTTGGATAAATGCTACTGCCTTGCATCTCCTAGTAGGACAATAATGAGAGGACTTCTTTATGTTTCTCAGGTTCTCAGAATGTCTTGGGCAATCATCTTGCCTAGTGTGAAAACTTAGGCTCTAGAGTCAGGCTAAATTTAAATCCTTGTACTACTACTTGCTTGTCGGATGTCTTTGGACAAATTACTTAATTCTTCTAAGTCTCAGTCTTCCTATGTGTAAAATGGGGATAATAATAGTACTTATCTGATTAGTTGTTGTGGTGATTAAGTGAAAAAGGGTTAAATGGTTAGCACAGTGCCTATCATCTGATCAGCCCTCGGTAAATGTTAGCTATTAATTTTATTAATATGACCTACTATCACTGCATTTCATCCATTTTATTTGCATAATATCATCAGTTGCCTCTTTTCTATCTCTGCCGTAAAGAATTACTCAGATAGCATTTTCAAGCTCGCAGGTTATTATTGGCAGATGAATGGTTTCATATGCAGTGAACAGAATAACTAGTTAATTTTATTTTCATTAATTTTTTAAAAAAATAAGTATTTATTGAGCACTTACTGTACATGCTGCTGGGCACTGTGAACATGTCATTGCGAAAGACATATGTGGAAGCTTGCCCTCACAAAGCCTACCATAGTTTTGTGGTGGAGGCAATTATTTACACAAGTAATTACAATGTGATTAGTGTTAATGATAAGAGAATTAGGTACAGGATGTGATGGGAGTGATATGCTATGCTAATGAGGCTATGGCTACAGATTCAATTCCCCTGTAGGATGATTGATTGCCAGGGCTACAGGTTCTGCACTGCTCTCTTCCAAATGCTCAGGGGTTCACAGAGCTGGGCCATTTGTGGACACCAGCCCCTACTCCTTCTTTCCCACCGCTAATAATTTGTGTGGTGGAAATTCTACATTAAGAGTTAGCATTTATAATGAGATGAAGAAGTATTTTACTCATTTAGTACCTGGTTTAAGAATTCCCTTTTAGACAAATTTTTCTTTCCTTTCTTTCTTTTTTTTTTTTTTGTAAGAAATAATTTGATAGCATCTTAGAAGATGATTCCTAAACTGCTATCTATGGAGGGCTGGTCTTTTTAACATGAAGTTCCTTTCACTTCTAAGAGCAGTGCTCATAGAAATATAATGTATCCCATACATGCAGTTTACAATTTCCTGCTAGCTAGCTACATTAAAAAAGTGAAGTGAAACAAGTAAAATTAATTTTAATAATACATTTTATTTAACTCACTATAGAAAAGATTGTCATTTCAAAATGCAATCAATATAAAAAGTTATTGAGTTATTTTACATTAATTTTTTTTTTTACATAAAGTCCTGAAAATCTAGTGTGAATTTTATAATTCCAGCACATCTCAATTTAGAGTAGCTACATTGCAGGTACTCAATAGTACATGTGACTACTGGTTACCATATTAAACAGTGCAGTCTTAGAGCATTTTGATGAATTATGGTAATACATTTAGAGGAAAACAAAGTTTAAAGTACTAGAGGAATCCAGGAGCAGGGATCAAAGCTGCATGGAGTAAGGAGAGAGAAGAGGATCATCAAGGTAGTATGGATGAGAAGGAGCTGTAGGGAAAGAATAGATATTTTATTGAAATTAATTAATTATAAATTAAGTGTCTAATTTGTAATTCTATCACTCCCAACTTTCTGAAAAGCTTCGATATATCTGCTTTGCTCATTAATGCTTCTGTGCAGGTAGATTATTTCAGGTGAACTTAAAGAAAGCTAAATTCTGTGGCCAGCTTTGGGTGGGATAATAATTGAGACTGCACACAGGGATTTAGGAGCAAGTTGGTGGAATATTGCTTAACTGCCGTTTTGCTCAAGATAAGCATATCCCTTCCCCCACTCCTCTACTGCACTATAATTTGTGAAGGCTTTATGGCAGTAACTGTTCAACCTAAATACATTTTCTCAAGACTATTCATTATCTCATGGCTATAACTAGAACCTTTGAGAACTGTTTCATTTTAAACTTCCTTCTTCCTTGACTTATATAATACTGTACTTTTAATTCTCCTTTCTCAATCATTGTTAGCTTCTGGCTTCTAAATGTACATTATTTCAATCTTTGTCTCCTTGATTTTTTGCATAAATTCAAATTAAGTTTACAAACTTGTCTCCTATATTTTATACCTTTACAGTTAACTGCTTACCTATGCTTTAGTTTTGTTTTCCAAATTGTTCCCTAGACATTAGATATAGTAGTATAACCTTGTGATCATCCTAAACCTGACTTCAGTCTCTTTCACTAAACAGTATTATTCCCTCACTACTTTATTTCTGTCAGTTAAACTCTCATTATTTGTTACCTCTATTCCTTTCTCTTTGAATTTACTATTATTAGTATACTTTGGTCCATCTTATATAGGTAGCTGTATTGACTTTCTATTGCTGCTGTAACATGTTACTACAAAATTAATGGCTTAAAAGACAACTTTTTTTTTTTCTTTCTCTGGAGGTCAGAAGTTCAAAATGAGTCACAGTGAACTAAAATCAATTTATCAACAGGGCTGTATTTCTTTCCGGAGGCTCTAGAGGAGAATTCATATTCTTGCCTTTTCCATCTCACAGAAGCTGCCCTCATATCTTGTCTTATGGTCCTCTACCATCTTCAAAGCCATCAGAGGTCATTTGAGTCTTTTTCACATCACATCATCCTGACACTGACCCTTATGCCTCTTGCTCCACATTTAAGACCCTTGTGATTGTATTAAGCCCACCCAGATAATCCAGAATAATCTCCCTATTTTAAGGTCAGTTGATTAGCAAATTTAATTTCATCTGCAATCTTAATTCTCCTTTGCCATGTGACACAACAGGTCCAGGGATTAGGATATGGGCATTCGGGGGTAGGGGCATTATTCTGTCTACTATTGTACACATGCCCCTGACTGGACTTCTCGATGTCAATCTTACCCACTGTGTTAGGTTGTTTTCCCAGAAACAGTCCTAAAACAAGGATTTATATGTAAGTTGTTTATTCGCAAGTCGATTCCTGGAAATACTGATAGGAAAGTGGGAAGTGAGACGTGAAAGGGAAGAAAACCGATAAGGCTATGTTTTCAGGCAGGTTACTACTATGGGCAATTGAGGTTTCATCCCACTAGTGACCTCTGAGAGACTGTGTAGAACACACTTCTGAGTTATTTTCTTCAAGGGATGAGGAAGTTTGGGTACTTATCCTCCAACTCCTTCCTATTAGATGAGGTCTTTTCCTAAGGCTGTTATACCCCAGCAGTTCCCTCAGCCTTCCCTGTGCCAACCAGCAGAGCCAAGAGAAAATACTCAGCAGAGGGTCAGTAAGGTACTGCCAGTGCCCTCCAGCCAAAGGCTAGTTTAGTAGTAACATGCCTGTGATTGAACAATACTCTGTATTGACTTACTCCAGTGAGGGGAGAATGCATATTATTCTGTGGGGCATCTCAGTAAGGGAGATTAGAAAGGACTTACAGGATTTGGGCTATCAAGTGATTTGGGGGAGGTTTCCAGGAAGTGGGGACTTGCTCTGGGAAATCCAACAGAAATTTGTCTGTTGCCAGGAAACACAGTGGCTCTGACTGGGTATCTTTATAATTCTTACCTAGATGGAGGAACAAAGGGAATCTAAACTCATAATTGGTAAGAAAAGTAGCTGTTGCTTATATTAGCTCAGATTGGGGGATGTTTGACTATTTTAGGAGTTTAGACAATGTCATTGTTTCTACCTGAGTTCACACATGGTTACTGAGTGGTCTTGTTTTTGTTCTGATTCATTGTGATCACTGAATGGCCTTGTCTGATGTTGGTGTTCTGTGAAACTGTTTATGTTCTACAGGACACCATGGTCGAGCAGAGAGTGCCAGGGTATCTCTCAGCTGTCAAGGGCTGCTTTTCTTTTTCTCAGTAATATCGTCCTATACTAGAATGGTGAGGACAGGCCCAGTGAGACACCAATCTGCTACTCCTGACTCAGCCCATTGTACAAATTACTGTGAGATGAATATTGATATTTCTACAATACTTCTTTAATTATAGCTTTACTATCTATATTAGATTTCTAATGCTGCTAACCAAGTTGCTGCAAACTTAGCAGCTTTAAATGAAACCCATTTATCAGCTTAGAATTCCGTCAATCAGAAGTCTTGGTTTTGGTTGGCTCCGTTTTCGCTCAGGGTTTTCCCAAGCTGAATCAAAGTGTTGGCTAGGACTGTTATCTGAAGATGGCGGTGTTTCTTGAAGCTCATTCAAGTCAGCAGAATCCAGTTGCTTGAAGATTTTAGACTGAGGCCCCATTTCGTTGCTGGCCATCAGCAGAGGGTCTGATTTCAGCTTCTGGAGGCCACCTAATTCTTGCCATGCAGTTCCCTCCATGTACAAAGCCAGCAATGACATGGTAAATCCTTCTCATGCTTCAAAATGCTGATTTGCTCTGTCTTTGTCCTTTAGACTTAGTTTTTAAAAACTCACATGATTAGGTCAGGCTCATAAAGATGACCCTTTTGATTAACTTAAGTCAACTGGTTAGTAACCTTAAGGATCCCTTCTTCAAGATCCCTTTTGCCATGTAATGTAACATAATACTCATCATACTCATCATACTCATCATACTCATCATACTCATATTCCATCATACTCATAGGTTCTGCCCACATACACAGGGAGGGGGTCATTAGGAATCATCTTAGATTTCTATCTACCATATCATGATTTAAAAGCCTAACTGGCTTGCTCTTTTCTGTGGGATAAGTTCGATTTCCTTATCTTGGTGTTTAAGACTCTCAAGAATCTGTAGATTTATTTCCAGTCTTCTGATTTTTGAACTTCATCCTTTCAGCTAGTCTAATCAGTGTATAATCTCTCATATATTCACTTTGTTGCCTTTAGCACACATTGTGTATTCCGTTCTTAGCATAACAGAGAAATCTTTGTAGAATCTGACCCTGTTCCTCACAAATGTCACATCCCTCAAACACAGTCACAGGAAACTTATAGGATCTTTAATATTCCAGGCTGTTTCTTCTTGCTGCTCCCTAGGTCTAGAAGAAAGGCTCGAACACATATGACCACATCCTACTTCGAATGGACAAAAGAACCCTTGGCTCATATACCATTTTCTATCTTATTCAATCATGGAAGAAATTAGTAATAAAACTGTAAGATCATTGCACAAACACATTTCTGGAGGTTTTGATTTAACTATGAATATGCACGATTGATATTGGAATTGCAATGCATATACTCATGTTATTATTTGAAAAATTTAGCCCAAACATACTGTTGATAAAAATATCTATTATTACATGTAGTAAGGTGAAAATGGATCCACAGCAATGAAATCAATAATGACAAAGATAAATACATTCAAAATAATTTACAATTATAAAACAAGAATAAGAATAATTAAGAACCATAATCAATTCAAAATCAATGATAGCTTTTAACAACTTTATTGAGGAATAATTACATAAACTGCACATACTAAAATGTACAATTTGTTATGTTTTTATATATGTATACATCTCCAAAATCAAAATTAATTATTTTGAGATTAATCCATGTGTTTATCAACAGTTTATTCCTTTTTATTGCTGAGTAATATTCAATTGCATGCATTGTACAATTTGTTTATCACTCCACTTGATAATGGACATTTGAGTTGTTTCCATGTTTTGGCTGTTATGCATCAAGCTGCCATTCATGTACCAGTATATGTAGATGTAGGTTTTCATTTCTCTTGAGTAAATACCTAGAAGTAGAGCGACTGAGTCATCTAGTAGGTATATATTGAACTTTTTAAGAAATTGTTAAACTGTTTTCCAAAGTGGTTATGCACTTTATATTCCTATTAGCATTGGATGGGAATTCCAGTTGCTTCCCATCCTTGCTAACACTCTGGTCGGTCATTTTTTCAAATTAAATTTATCAGGGTAACATTGGTTAAAAACATTATATTGTTTCAGGTGTACAACTTTGTCATACAACATCTGTGTACTCCATTATGTGCTCACCACTCAAAGTCTAGTTTCCTTTTGTTACCATATATATAACCCCCTTTATCTTTTTTTTTTTAATTTTATTTATTTTTTTATTAAATGTATTGGGGTAACATTGGCTAATACAATTATATAATTTTCAGGTGTACATTATCATTTGACATCTGCATATTCTATTGTATATTTACCACTCAAAGTCCAGTTTCCTTCAGCTACCATCTATTTGATCCCCTTTACCCTACTTCACCCTTCCCCTACCCCGCTATATTTGATCCCTTTACCCCATCTACCTACCCCCTCCTCCTGCAACCCCTACCCTCTGGTAACTGCTAGTCTGTAGTCCATGTTCATGAGTCTCTGTTTGTTTGTCCTGTTCATTTGTTGCTTTCAGTTTTATATCCCACATATAAGTGATATCTCGTGATTTTCAACTTTTTCTGTCTGGCTTATTTTGCTTAGCATGATTATCCTGAGTTCCATCCATGTTGTCGCAAATAGCAGTATTTCATCCTTCATGGATGAGTAATACTCTATTGTATATATGTACCACAGCTTCTTTAGCCAGTCATCTATTGTAGGACACTTCGGTTGCTTCCATGTCCTGGCCACCGTGAAAAATGCTGCTATGAACATCCATGTGCAAATATCTTTTTGGATATGGATTTTCAAGTCTTTGAGATAAATATCCAGTGAAGGGATTGCTAGATCATATGGTAGATTAATTCTTAGTTTTTTGAGGAACCCTCCAGACTGTTTTCCATAGTGGCTGTACCAATTTGCAGTCCCACAAGCAGTGTATGAGGGTTCCTTTTTCTCCGCATTCTCTCCAACATTTCTTATTACATGTAAGATGGTATCTCATTGTGGTTTTGATTTGCATTTCCCTAATAGCTAGCGATGTTGAGCATCTTTTTATATATTTGTTGACCATTTGTATGTCCTCTATGGAAAAGTGTCTGTTCAGGTCTTCTGCCCATTTTTTGATTGGATCATTTTGTTGTTGTTGTTGTTGTTGTTATTGAGTCGTATGAGTTCTTTGTATATTTTGGATATTAGGCCCTTATCAGAGGCATTACTTGCAAATATATTTTCCCATTCAGGTGGTTGTCTCTTTACCTTCTTGACAGTTTCTTTTGCTGAGCAGAAGCTTTTTAGTTTGATGCAGTCTCATTCATTTATTTTAGCTTTTACTTCCGTTGCCTTTGAGGTCAAATTCACAAAATCCTCTTTAAGTCCAAGGTTTTTGAGTTTAGTTCCTATGTTTTCTTCTATGCATTTTATTGTTTCGGGTCTTATGTTCAGGTCCTTAATCCATTTTGTGTTACTTTTGGTGTGTAGTGATAGACAATAGTCTAGGTTCATTCTTTTACAGGTGGCTTTCCAGTTTTCCTACCACCATTTATTGAAGAGGGTTTCTTTTCTCCACTGTATGTTTTTGGCTTTTTTGTCAAAAATTATTTGCCCCTATAAATATGGGTTTACTTCTGGACTCTCGATTCTGTTCCACTAATCTTGTATCTGTTTTGCTGCTAATACCATGTTGTTTTGATTATTGTCACTTTGTAGTATAATTTGAAGTTGGGCAGAGTGTGCCTCCAGCCTCGTTTTTTTTCTCAGGATGGCTTTGGCAATTCGAGGTCTTTTGTGCTTCCATACAAATCTGATGACTTTTTGTTTTATTTCTTTAAAAAATGCTGATGGGATTTTGATGGGGATTGCATTAAATCTGTATAATGCTTTAGGTAATATAGTCATTTAAACTATGTTGATTCTTCCAATCCAAGAGCATAGAATATCTTTTTATTTCTTTGTATCTTCTTTGATTTCTTTAAATAAGATCTTATAGTTTTCATTATATAGGTTCTTCACATGTTTCATTAAATTTATTCCTAGGTATTTTATTCTTTTTTTTTTTTTTGCAATTGCAAAAGGAATTATTTTTCCACTTCTTCTGACACTTCATTATTAGAGTATAGGATTTTTGAATGTTGATTTTGTATACAGAGATTTTACTGTATTTACTTACTGTTTCTAGTAGTGTTCTTGTGGAGTCGTTAGGGTTTTCTATATAGAGAATCATGTCATCTGCAAAAGTGACATTTTGACTTCTTGGTTTCCTGTTTGGATGCCTTTTATATCTTTCTCTTATCTGATTGCATTCGCTTGGACCTCCAATGTTATATTGAATAACAGTAGCAATAGTGGACAGCCTTTTCTTGTTCCTGATCTTAGAGGGAAGGTTTTTAGTTTTTCACCATTGAATATAATGTCGGCTAAGGATTTGTCATAGTTGGCCTTTATTATGTTAAGGTACTTTCCTTCTATACTGATTTTGTTAAGTGTTTTGATCATAAATGGATGCTGTATCTTGTCGAAGGCTTTTTCTGCATCTATTGATAGGATTATATGATTCTTATTTTTTAATTTGTTTATGTGATATATCCCATTAATCGATTTGTGTATGTTGAACCATCCTTGTGCCCCTGGGATAAAGCCCACTTGATCATCATGTATAATCTTTTTAATATGTTGCTGTATTTGGTTTGCTAGTATCTTATTTGAGATTTTTGCAATTGTGTTCATGAGAGATATTGGTCGGTAGTTTTCTTTTTTTGTGTTACCTTTACCAGTTTTTGGTATCAGGGTTATAATGGCCTCATAAAATGAGTTGGGAAGTATTGCCTCCGCTTCGATTTTTTGGAAGAGTTTGAGGAGAATAGATATTAAATCTTCTTTGAATGTTTGGTAGAATTCACTGGTGAGTTCTGGTCTTGGACTTTTACTTTTTGGTAGGTTTTTGATGATTGTTTATTTAGATTTTCTGATCGGTCTATTTAGATTTTCCAGATCTTCTTGATTCAGTCTAGGAAGGTTGTATTTTTCTGAGTACTGGTCCATTTCTTCTAGATTATTAAATTTGGTGTTATATACTTTTTCGTTGTATTCTTGTATGATTCTTTGTATTTCTGTAATATCAATTGTAATTTCTCCTTTATCCCTGATTTTGTTGATTTCTGTCCTTTCTCTTTTTTCTTTAGTGAGTCTAACTAGGAGTTTGTCAATTTTATAAACCTTATCAAAGAATCAGCTCTTTGTTGCATTTATTTATTTATTTTTGTTTTCAATTTCATTTATTTCTGCTCTAATTTTGATGATTTCTTTCCTTCTGCTGACTTTAGGCTTCATTTGTTCTTCCTTTTCTAGTTTTTTAAGATGACACGTTAGGTTGCTTATTTGGGCTCATTCATGTTTTTGGAGATTGGCCTGTAATGATATGAACTTTCCTCTTATGACTACTTTTGCCATGTCCCAAAGGTTTTAATATGTTGTATTATCATTATCATTCATTTCTATGTATCTCTTGATCTCTCTTTTTATTTCTTCTGTGACCTAGTTATTCTTCATTAGCATGTTGTTCAATCTCCATGTATTTGTAGTTCTTCCTGATTTCTTTTTGAAGTTGATCTCTACTTTCAAAGCATTTTAATTAGAGAATATGGTTGGTATGATTTCAACCCTCTTATATTTGTTGAGGCTATTTCTGTGTCACAGTATGTGGTTGATTCTTGAAAATGCTCTATGAGCACTAGAGAAAAATGCATAAGCAAATGTTTTGGGATGGAAGGGTCTGTAAGTGTCAATTATGTCCAGTTGGTCTAATATATCATTTAAGGTTGTTATTTCCTTATTGATTTTATGTTTGAATGATCTGTCTATATCCTACAGTGGGGTATTTAGGTCCCCTATTACGACAGTGTTTTGATCTATTTCTCCCTTTAGATCTATTAGTAATTGCTTTACATATTTCAGGGCTTTTTGGTTGGGAGCATATATATTAATAAGTGTATGTCTTCTTGATGCATGATTCCCTTTATCATTATGAAGTGTCCCTCAGCATCTTTCTTTACCATTTTTATTTTGAAGACTATTTCGTCTGATATTAGTACCACTACTCCTGCTTTTTTCTGAATGCCATTTGCTTGAAATATCATTTTTCACCCTTTCACTTTGAGTCTATATTTGTCTTTGGAGCTGAGATGTGTTTCCTGGAGGCAGCATATGGTTGGGTTTTGTTTTTTGATCCATTCTGCAACTCTGTGCCTTTTTATTGATGAGGTCAGTTAATTTACATTTAGGGTGATTATTGAAATATAGCCATTTTATGTTTTCCTTTCTGGTAGCTTGGTGTTTCCATTGCTTCCTTGTTCTTGTGTTTCTGTTTTCTTTATTTTGGTTGGGTTTTGTGGGTTTTCCATCTGGTTCTTCTTGTTTTATGTTATATATTTCAGTTCTGAATCTTTGGTGTGTGGTTAACATTATGAACATGTAAAGGATAGTTATATATATATATATACAGTTGCCCATTTTCTTGCTATAGCAATTCTCTTCTTATTTAAGCTCATAATGCCCTGTTCTCAGTAAGGATTGCACTCCATTGCTTCTATTTGCTGGATATTCACTTTAATCCTATTTTGCTTTTTTTTTTTTTTTTTTTGGTCATTTTGTTTTTGATAAGCAGACCCCTTTCAGTATGTCCTGTAGTGTAGGCCTTGTAGTGGAGAATTCCCTCAATTATTGTATGTCTGGAAAGGTCTTAATTTCTCCTTCACATTTAAGGAGAACATAGCTGCATATATTATTCTAGGCTGGTAGTTCCTTTCACTTAATGGTTTAAATATTTGATTCCATTCCTTTCTGGCTTATGAGGTATAGGCTGACAAGTCCAATGATAACCTAATGGGTTTTCCTTTATAAGTTACTGTTTTGGTCTCCCTGGCTGCTCTGAGAATTCTATCTTTGTCGTTGATTTTTGATAACGTTCATATAATATGTCTTGGTGAAGGCTTTTTTGGGCTGAGATAATTGGGTGTTCTGTTGACTTCTTGAATTCCAAACTCCAGCTCATTCCTTAGATTTGGGAAATTCTTGTTGACCAGACTACTTGTCTGTAAATGCTTTTAGATCCTGCTCCTTTCCTCGCCTTCAGTAATGTCCTTTATTCTTATGTTTCCTCTCCTGATGGTATCAGCTAGTTTTTATATTTCTCTTTCATTATTCTTCATTCTTTGGTTTCTCTCTTCCTTCTGATTTATTTCTAGATTTCTGTCTTCAATATCACTGATCCTTTCATCCATTTGGTCGACTCTATTTCCCAAGCTTGCTATTTCATTTTTCCACTCTCAAAGTGTTCTTCATCTCCAGAAGTTCTATTTGGTTCTTTTTGAGAGTTTCAGTCTCCTTGCTCTGCTCATCTAGTTGTTTTTTCAGTTCCTGAAATTGTTGATATGGCTCGTTTTGGAACTCACTGAGTTTTTTCAAAAGTACCATCCTGGAATCTCTGTCATTTAAGTCATGTATTTCTATGTCTATAAACTTGTTTTCTGGAGATTTTTCTCTTTATTTCTGAGATACCTTGTCATCTTGGTTTTCATGGTGTTTAATGGACTATTTTTCCTCCTGGGCATTAACAGAAGTGTATTCTGCTTTTTTTTCCAGAAATAAGATTTATTATATAAAGATCTCTCTTTAGCCTGTTGCAAAGAAGGCACTTTTCTTTTGGTTTCCAATAGATTGATTCTAAGCCACTTGGATCCCTGCTTTATATAAAGCCTTAATAATGCCTTTTTATTTTCTTAAAGATATTTAATCATGCTCGCTACCCTCAGTTTCAGTCTCTGTCAGTGTCAGCGATGATCTTGGCAGCGTTTGCTCAGATTCCTCTGGGGCTCCGCAGTGATTGGTCTTGGAGGGTATGGGGTGAGGGACTCTCTGGGTTGGGAGTTGGAGGCTGTGGCTCAACCTCGGTTTTGCAACCAGGGCCGGTAAAAATCAACTGCTGTTTCTCTGCAGTCCTGTCCTGCTTCTCTGCTTTCTGCTCTGATGACTGGGCCCTGCCGCTGGTGGCGTGGAAGTCACTGCATTCCCAGGCAGGGCTGTTCAGGGAAGTTGCCACAACTTCTCCCTTCCTCCTCCTGCAGGGAGCTCTGGAGGCTGCGAGAGCAGCTTCAATCTTAGCAACATTCGCTCAGATTCCCCTGGGGCTCAGCGGTGTTTCATCTTGTACATTCTACGACTCTACAATATAAGCCCTCTGGGTTGGGAGTTGGGGGCTGCAGCTCAGCCTTGGTTTTTCAGCTGCGGCCAGTAAAAATCAATTGTTGTTTCTCTGTGGTCCCATTGGTTTTTCTACCTCCTGCCCTGATGACTGGGCCCTACTGCCAGCTGCTAGAAGCTCCGGCACTTCCAGACAGGCTAATCAGGGAAGTCACCACACCTTCACCCTCCCCCCTCCCTCCTACAAAGAGGCAGCTTCTTTATTTGTCCCCGTCCACTACCCAACATCCAGGTTTCTGACGTATGGTAGCTCTTATGTGCAGATCCCACACTCAGATATACTGATATGCAGCTTGGGTGTTTTTTGTTGAGTTTTAGATGTTTAGCTTATTGTTGTTTCAAGGGGAGAGATCTAAGGACATCTCTCACTCTGCCACGTTTTTCCAACTCTCTCCTCTTTATCCTTTTGTCCACTCCTCACCCCCTTTCCCCTCTGGTAACCACTATTCTGTTGTCTGTATTTATGCATCTATTTTTTATTTGTAAAGGTATATGTAGCTTTATGTTCATTACAGTATTGTTCACAATAGTCAAGAGATAGAAACAATATAAGTGTCTTTTGACTGATAAGATAAAGAAGATGTGGTACGTATATACAACGGAATACTACTCAGTCATAAAAAAGATAAACTATTGCCATTTGGTCAGTCTATTTATTAATCTTATAGGTTTGTAGTGTTATTTTACTGTGGTTTTAATTTACAATTTCCTAATGATTAGGAATACCAAGTTTCTTTTCATATGTTTGTTTGCCTTCTGTATATGTTTTGTATATACTGGTGAAGTGTCTGCTCAAATATTTTGCCCACTTAAAAATTTGGTTTGCTTATTTTCTGCATTGTGAGCACTAACTCTTTATATATTCTATATGCAACTACTTTTATCAGAAATTCAATTTTAAAATATTTTCCTCTGCAATGAGGCTTACTTTATTCTTCTTTTTATAGTGTCGTTTGAAGAGTAGTAGTTCTTAATTTTGATGTGGCTCAGTTTATAATTTATTATTAATTAGGTAGATTATGCTTCTTGTTTGATATCCTAATGACACAAAGATTTTTCTTCTGTTTTCTTTGGGAAGTTTATAGTTCAGGTTTTACACCTAGATCTACTTTGAGTTAATTTTTGCATATGAGATCTTTATTTTGACTTTGTTTTTGGAAATTATATTCATTGGCTTTTGAATTCTAGGATGACAGATATATATATCAACAAGAAATCGTCTGCTTAGGACACACCAAAGGTGAGCATTACTGCATTATTCTTGTGGAGTTTCATTCTTGTTTATATATATCTTCTGGACACAGATTGTGACCATTCAACAACTGGAAGTATGTCATTTTAAAACAAGTTAAACTTAATTCCTATCTAAAAGTAATTGCTTTATATTTCAAATGAATTCAGTAGATATGGTCTTCCAGAGATATAAAGGACTTTTATGTTTGGATATGACCTGAGCCGGGGCACCACCACATTATACATGTCTGGGACCTATCATGTTGGTGTTTTAGGAGACCACATGACACTAGGAGTTAGATGAGGATCCTCTGCACTTTTGGAATAAAGCAGTTGCTGTTAAGCAAAACCTTTTACCAGGCAAATCTTGGACCTGTCTCCAAGGAGACGTATTAAAAGGAAATTTCTATCAACAAATTTCTCCCAAGATACTTTTAAGTAAATAAGTTTTGATTCATCGATATAATTGAATAAGGTAAAAATTTATAGTTAGTATTAAAGCTTTCATTTGACTATAAAATATATTGTAGATTATTATAGATCTTTTTCTTTACTGACTTCTGCAATAAATAAGATAAAAGATTTTATTATAGTATTAGCCTGATTTGTGGAAACCATGCTAATTTTTGATTAATTATAATTGCAGTTAAAGGCAATTTGCTATATTTAATACTAGAAAGTAGGTAAACATTTCAAATTAACATGTGAAATACTTTCCGAAGTTCTACCAAGAAATTAATAGTATAATATAGACACATTAAATAAGATAATATATAAAATAATATCCATATGTAATTGACATAGAAACTGCTTTCAAAATACACTGTAGTTTTTGCATTTTAATGAAACAAAGAATCAAAGAACTAGAAGGAAATTTGTTCTATTCCATTCTATTTCTATTTATAACTAATATTGGACCAATTCATGAAAGGAGATAGGTATTTACCTATTTTTATTTCTATGTGCTCTAGAGAAAAAAATTTCTACAGTTGAATAAATACAATTATATAAAATCTGGTGAGGTATATGACGTGGCTGTTTTCTTTAATCTTTTAAGATACTGTATATCAGGTTTAAGAAAATAATTTCTTTTTTCAGCTTAAAAGCCAGAGCCCATAATTTCAAATATTTAACCAATGAGCAGAATAGCAGTCTAAAAAATTATAATGATAAATTACTATCCATATAAAAATATTCACTGTTAAATGTTAATGAAAATGTTAGTAATGACTGTCCCCTTAGTTTTCTTTATCATATTAAAAGTATTGTGATGCATTTTGACATACATACCTGCTTAAAATATTTGTATGTATTCTTGTTATTCTTATACAGAATAAGAGTAAAATACAATAATGAGGTTTAATGTGATTTATTTTTTCTCAATTCTTTGAATTAGTCTTAAAATTGATATTATATCTTTTCTTATAAAAAATTTGTTACTCAGCTATGTTTACCACAAGTTGTTTCTTCTTTGAATCTTATGTCTATTATACCTATGGTTGTCAATTTGATTACCCATATCATACTGAAGTTGTCACTGGGTTATTGTTCATTTTGAAGGTAGAATCAAGTCCATAAATTGCTAACATGACTATTGAATTTAAAGCAGTTAGCTGAAGTCTCTTTCCCCAATATCCCTGTTTAGCAACTACCCTCCCCACTTCTGAAGTTCTTTGAATCAGTTTTAATTATAGTTATACAATATGTGACCATGATTTAGCTGCCTTTAGTTTAATTTCATGACAATAGGCTTTTATAAAATAAGCTCTTTATTTCTTTGGAGATTATATATATATCCCCCTCGCAATTTTTATATATATATATACACACACACACTCAAACACACACACACACACATACATACATGTATGTGTATACATATACATATATATATTATATATACACACATATACATACACGCACACATACGTACATACTTTTTTCTGCTTTTCTGTTTATACTGTGTGTAATTTGGGTCTTAACAGTAATGAAAATTCTTTTAGAAATAGAATGGCTAGCTTTCATTCATTTAGATATTTAGAATTATCTGTGACAGGGTTAATATGGAAAGAGAAATATTACTTAAGACATTTTGTAACAATAGTGTATTGGATTCATCAGGAAAAAAAATTGGGGACCAAAATAGCTTGGAGAAAAATTGTAGCATTTGTTTCTTTCATTTTAACATGCTGTGATGTAGAGTATAGTATTCTTCCTTACATTTTTTTCCCAAATTTTTTTGGTCTTAAGTTTGCTAAAAATAAACAGTGTCATCGTTCCTTCAAAGTCAATGAATTGCCCAGTATTTTCCGTTATCTGAAAGAGTAAGGGTTATCAATTACATTACCAGATTTGATCTTTTGTTATGTGTTGAGAATTGACATTTGGTATACTTGAATACTTTACCTCTTATTAATCGTAACATCATAGGTTTTAATTGCTTTGGACATGTTTGATGAGGATAGGATATTTGGACAACTTAAGTAGCCAACTTGGTTTTGTATTAAATTAGCAGTATTAAGCAAGGTGATTCCTCTGAAGCACATTCTATTAAATGAGAGACAGCAATAATGAAAAGATTCATTCTTGCATCCAATCTAAGTTCCCTGCTGGGATAAGAGTTTTGTAACAACACAGTCTCACAGCTGGTTAGTTAATAAGTTTTCAGCACAAAATAATTGTAACAAACTTCATTGGACTTGTTTTGAGATACTCTTATCACTAACTATGTATATCTATTAACTTCTATGTGAAACTACATATACACACATATGTATATCATACTATGCATGTGTATGAGTGTTAAATTAAGATTCGAGTTGTTTAAAAGTTTTTTTAATTTTTTTTCTCAGTTTGTGAAATAGGTAGTTGTTAACAAATAATGGCTTTAAAACATTGCTTAAATTAAATCTTTCCTGTGTGTGTGCTATAGCTATAGTATTGATGATCTTTGATCAAATCATGAGGGAACAGTGTAGCAAAACAAATATTACCTAGAAATCCACAAATCTGAATTTGAACAAAGGCACTGCCACTCTGAAGCTCTATGGCTACGAGAAGTAGCATCCTCTAAAAGATCTCATCATTCTCCTCTTTGCTAAGTAGGTTAATAGTTCTCTCACCTGGGCTACCACAATTCTTATACTCACTTCTGTTTGCTTCTGTTAAAGCAGTAATCACAGTGCTTTGCAGTTTTGTGCTTCTTTCTCCCTCTCTCTCTCTGCCTCCTTTACTAGGCTCTGAGTTCTTAGAAGGCAGTGATGATGTCATATGTTTAATTCTCACTGTCTAATGCAGTGCTTGCCATATTAGGGGACATACAATAAATGTGTCCTGAATGAACATATTCATATATGAGAAGGATGGAGTAGAGTATTTTTAATAACTTAGTGATTTATACATATAACTTGATATTTAGTTGGTAGTTATTTAACATAATTAGTCTGTAATAAATTTAGTTGCGTGGATGACTTATCATTGGATTATTCCAAATTATAAATTCCTGAATTAATTGGGTTTTCCATGGACATCTAAGGTCTGTTATTCATTGGTTTGCAACTTACTAGAAGTAATTGGAATATTTTATAGTCATTCAGTCATATTCTGAACCTTAACAGTAAAAAAAATTATTTTATCACTATTCATGAAATAGAACAATATAAAGTTATCGATATAGAAAATGTATTTTTGATTATTAATAATATCATCAGCTCATTGAACACGTTAGTTACTGACATTGCTAAAAGAGGCAGCAATGCCATAGTTTAAAATGTGATTTTGATACTTGAACAACACCATTATTTCACTTCTCTATTTCCATGTATATGTAGGGATGGATCTTCATCTGGATCTGAAGTTTGGAAGAGAAATAGCAATTTGGCTATTGAATTCAACTCTGGAATTAGTTTACTGTTTCTTGGGCTTAACTATTAGGCTATGCCTCAGGCAACTGGTCAGAGAAAGTGCCCACAGATGATTTGTTCTGACGTTCATGGAATTCTATATTTAAATATTTACATATTTTTAGTTTTAATTGTCTTCTTTAAATTTTAGTGTTGTTTATGATAATGAAATATATTCATATAGTTAAAAATTCAAAATTACAAAAGAATGTGTGAAATGATAAGTTGATCACATGCCGCTGGTTTCATTTGCTTAGTTCCCCTCTCTAATGCAACCAATGTTATCTACAGCAATCTTATATGCATAAGAAGTATACACACAGACATATATATTTTTCCTTTTGAAAAATTAATTTGGTAGTATGATACATAATTTCCTACATCTGTTTTTTTTAATCTAATGATGTATTTTGGAAATTTCTTAGGTTGAAATTGTTGAAAAAACTAAATTCAGTCAAAACAGGGGCACAGGTTATATAGAACACCCAACTTCTTTTTTGGACTATTCATTTGATCTATATTTTATTTATAGCTGTTATTCTTACACTTATATCTTATTCATGTGTGTTTATATTGTATATAGTTTTTAGTCTATTCAGTCATGATACATTTAATTATGGTGTATTCAGTATGATCAACTATTCCTCAAACTAACTGTGGGGAAGGGAAGCAAAGGGTAAGTGTTTGTGGGCATGGTATAAGTTTATACTCTGGGCTTTACCCAAAGTCCAGTTTCCTTCAGCAAACACACAATAGAATATACAGATGTCAAATTATAATGTACACCTGAAAATTATATAATTGTATTAACCAATGTTACCCCAATAAACTTAAATAAAAAAATAAGAATAAAAAAATAAACTCTGGGCTTCAAACAAAAATTTTTTGTAGAACAGAAGGACTGTTATTCAAATGTGTAAAAACTATGATTTAATGAAGAAACATTGAAATAAATGAACACTCAATTATTGTCCTCAAATATTTAAATGTTATGTAAAAGAGCAGTCCCCAACCTTTTTGACACCAGGAATCAGTGCTACTAAGAGAATCTAATGCCTGATGATCTGAGGTGGAACTGAGGTGGTGATGCTGGTGCTAGGGAGCAGCTGCAAATATAGATGAAACTTTGCTAGCTTGCCCTCTGCACACCTCCTGCTGTGCGACCAGGTTCTTAACAGGCTACAGAGCAGTACTAGTTTGCAGCCTGGGGGTTGGAAACCCCTGATATAAAGAGCAATTAGACTTATGTGGCTCTAGAGTGCAGAATTAGAACTACACTAAAATATATAATATACCATTTCTTGTTACCTTAACTTTAAGCATACAGTATTAAGTTTCCAAAATGAAATAGGCTGTCTCATGCACTGCACAGCAGAGACTAGAATGGTCTTTATCTGGGATTTTTTTTTTTTAAATAAGGGATCCTTGCACTGTACACATGAACTAGGTAACCCCTTTAGGTTCCCAACTCTGACATGTTCTCTTCCAGACCAGTGCTCCTGACAAGGCCAAGTACTGGGGCTGCTTAAGGCTAAAACTACTACTCAGTCATGCAGTTCCCTATAGAGGGAACAGCAATGCCAACAGCAGCTCACACTTACATATGAACAGATAAGTATAATAGAAATAAAATGGATTTTCTTTGCATGAAAAATAATAGAAAAAATATAAGAAACATTTCAGACCTAAATAGCACCATTTTTATGTTGAAAGAAGCAGTCCATGTGGACATAATTTTAATCGTTTAGAGCACTTGGCTGTATATGTCAATCTTAGTGCATATATAGTGAATAGTAGAACAAGAAATTCCTTTCCAGAGCTGACTAGTTTCTTTATCTATTTTTAAAAATAAAATTATGTAATTAAAAGTTTCCAGAAAGCTTCTTGAGAGCAGAGTTGGTGTCTAATACCTGTAAAAAATTATCATCCTATCACAGTGTCTTGCTCAAATAAGTATTTGTTGAATACATTAATAAGACATATGCTTGGTGCAGGCCAATTTCTTCACTGTCCTATATGAATATTTGTAATGTTCATTATTAGTAGGCATATACCCTCTATAGTATTTTTCCTTCTGAGCCTTCATTCATTTTGATTTACTAGCCTAGACTATGTCCTTTTCTCTAGTTTTTTCCCCTGTATTCTACAATCCTTTAAATTTGGTATCTACCTTTGTATACCTTATTATTGACTCTTTCTCTTCTCTCTTCTTAATACTTGCTCCATATAATTTACACTATATTATCACAGTCTTGTATCATATATGTATATACACACAGACATACACTTTTTGTATATGTACAGATATATACCCCATGGCTACTAGTTTCCCCTAGTAGTAACATCTTGCGTTAGAGTAGTACACTTATTACAGTTAATGAGCCAATATTGATACATTATTAACTAAAGCCCATAGTTTGCCTTAGTGTTCACTCTTGTTGTTGTACACTTTATGGATTTGAACAAACATAAAGCAACATACATTCATCATTATGGTACCACACAGAATAGTTCCACTAACCTAAAAATTCCCTGTGCTCCACTATTCATCTTTCCCTCCCTTCCCCAGGAACCTCTGGCAACCGCTGATTCTTTTACTGTCTCCATAGTTTTACCTTTTCTAGAAGGTCATATAATAAGAATCATATAGGATATAGCCTTTTCAGATTGACTTTTTAGTTTAGCTATATGCATTTAAGTTTCTATATCTCTTTATATGTTGATAAATCATTTCTTTTTATTACTAAATGATATTCTAGTGTATTCATATACCATGTTTATTTATCCACCTATTAAAGGCCATTTCTGTTATTTTCTAAAGAATAATATTTTCTTTATGCAGTGTTTAAAAATTAATTTAATGCAGGAGTAAAACTATGGCTAAATACAGTTTATTATTTCTAGAAACAAGAGATTAGAAAATATGCCTCATAGTGAAACATTTAATTAAAATCTTTTTAGTTCTGAAATAAATATTTATGTTTCATCATTAAATGACAATATTTAGATTTTTAAAATAAACACTTTTTCTAATAAAAAACAAACTTAAAAAAATTAATTTTCTGCATAATCAAGATTTCCAAAAGCTTGAGAATGTAGAGAGAAATCTCTTTTGGGTGTTTATCTTGCTATTACTTTTCACAAAAAAAGTGTTAGTAAGAAAGTTCCTAATATATGTATTATTAAGGCTTATATTGTAGAGTTGTAGAATGTACAAGGGAAGCTTAGAATCACCTGATCCAGTTGGTTACTGATATCTGAATTTCTTTTCTGATATTTAAGACAGGTGATCTTAGAGCATATATTTGAACATGTAGAATAATAAGATTACTCTAAGTCAATGGGTTTCACTATTTTAGATAACTCTTAGCATTGGAAAGATATTCCTTTTATTGAGCTAAATTCTGTTTTCCCATAATTTCTACCTACTTATTCTAATTCTACACTATGAATCATAAAAAAATAAATTTACTTTTTTCTAATGATAGCCATTTGAATATTCCAACTATAGCTATAATGTCTCTTTCCATATTAATTATTCTTAAGTGCCTTGTCATAGACATTTTCTTCTAAATGGTTGTGTTGATGCTGCTCTTCCAAAAAACATTTTGTGGATGCATACCTAGATTTTTCTCATTTATTTATTCATTCATTCACTATTTTTTAAGTGCCTATTACCTGCCGCACACTGCATTAGGCACTGGAAATATAATGGTAAACCTGACAAAAAGTGTCCTTCTATCATGAAACATACTTCCCAATGGGTAAATACAGATGAACAAAGGGCAAAAATAAATGAAATAAAATGGAATAATTATAGTAAAAGATATTATGAAGGAAAGAGAGAAAGTTCTAAGAAAGAGACTAATGGGGTGGGGAAGCCTCTTTAGAAAGGTGTTCGGGGAAGGCCAGCCTGAAGAAATGCCTAAAGAAGAGACTCCAAGGAGAACATTCTAGGTAATCATGTTCACATGTGTAGGAATGCTGAAGTAGAAAGGAATTAGCAAGTTCAAGGAACTGAAAGACTATCACTGGGATTAAAATACAGTGAGAAAAGTTTCATGTGGTGGTTTTAAAATATGTCTGTATATTTTTTCCAAAAATGAAGGCTATTCTTTCCTCTTAGATAGAATGTGGCAGAAATGATGCTATGTGGTTTCTGAGACATGGCTATAAAAAAAAAAAAAAAAAGAGTAGCTTCCACCTGGTTTGCTCACTCTTGGGTAGCTCATTTTGAGAGAGTCAGCTGCCATGTTGTGACTCGGCAGTCTGCAGATAATCCCATGTGGGAAGGAACTGAGGCCCCTGTCAACAGCAAGCACCAAGATGTCAATGTGAATGGTCCATGTGAATGAACCATTTTGGAAGTGGGTACACCTGCCCTGTGAAGCCTCCAGTTGACTGTAGCCCTGGTCAACATCATAGCTAAAATCTCATGAGAGACACCAAACCAGGACCACCCAGTTAAGCCATTTCTAAATCTGTGACTCATAGTAACTGTGAAACAAGTTACATTTAGTGTTGTTTTGAATCACTAAGTTTTCAGGTGGTTCGTTGTGCAGATAACTGATAGAGAAAGGACGTGTCAGTCAGATTGCTTTTGGCTTCAATAACATAAACCCCAACTAAAAGCATCTCAAACAGTGAGGAGTTTACTGTAGCACATAAGAAGCCCAGAGATAGGTCTTTGCAGCAGTAGTTTCTGTCATTACCTGGAGGAGAGAGGCATTGCTCCCTGTGTATCTTTTTACAGGTAAGAAAAATCTTTCCCTCACTTTTGGTGGCTAGAACTGGATAAAATATTGTCTTTAAACTAATATCTGGCAAATGAAACAGAGAGAGCAGAGGCTTTGGATGTGACACCTAGATTAATGGCTTAAGCATCAAGAATAAGGTAAGTTTTTTGTTTTTTAGGCTTTTTTTGTTTTGTTTTGTTTTGATTTGGGGGGGGCGGTGCTGTGGGAAAATCAAGAGTTCCATTTTGTATATGTTAATCTGAGTTGTCCATAAGACATAAAATTGAGATGTCAGGAAGCAGTCAAATATTTACATTTGGAGTAAAAATAGGAAATAAAAATGTAAACATAATCAACGAAAAGCTGATTTTTGAATACATATAGTAGATGACTTCACCACAAAGGGATAGATGAGGGTTGACAAAAGGAGGCCCAGAGCCAAACCCTGAAGAACCTGACCATCTCAGAGCTGAGTACAAGAAGAGCCAGTGAAGGAAAACCCAGGTAAAGTAGGAGGTGGGAGGGAAAGCAGAGAATGTTGTCCTGAAAGCCACAAAGGCAGCGTTTTTCAAGAATGAGGGAGTGGTTAATTGTGCCCTGTTTGCCAAAAGATTGAATAAAGTAAAGACAAAAATGACCTTTGATTTTAATACCACAGTTTCTGTGGAGCGGTGACAAAGGAGGCTAATTCATAAGAGGTGAAAGAATGCAAGGAACGTGAACAAGTAGAGAGCACACAAATACAATTCCCTAGAGAAGTTTTGCTGTGAAGGAGCAAAGATATCTACAATGGAATGTAGGATCAAGGAGAATGAGACTAAAGTTAAAAGACACTAAAGCCTAAAGCATATCTATATGCTAATGGAAACTTTCCCTCAAAAAAAGAATGATTGATAATGCAAGAGAAACTAGGGACAGCTGAAGATGTAAAATTCCCAAGAACCACACATGCACATTTATATACATTCATATGAAATTTTAAGATCATTTATTAGAATGAAATATCCATTGTTTGGTGAAAGGGATTTAAGCAGTATGTTGAATTTATTAACTATTTTTTGGTGAGACAATTTTGCAAAGTAGGTAGGAATCCAGGATCCTGGAGAAAGATTGTTGGAGGTTTTAAATGAGCTGTGTGACCTTGAGAAATTTACTTAGCCTCTCTATGCTCCACTTCCCTGATTTATAATATGGAGATAGTAGGACAGGTACTCACTTCATAGGGTTGTCATCAACGTGACTTAAGTTAATATATGTAAAGCATTTAGAACAGTGCCTGGTACATGGTAGATAATCTATGTGTTAAGCACATACTTTCTAGTATTTGCTGTGTTTGGTTCTACTAAGTAACTTAGGCTAAAGGTGCTGTCTTCAGAAAAAAAATTGATTTAAATTTTATTATTTCTACATACTTCTTGGGTTGTATGTAGAATTTTATAAAAAGTGTCATATATGGAGATTCAACCTCAAGTATCATAGTAAAATTTACATTCTGAAAGATAGTTATCTGAGCATTAGTAAAAAAAATTAGTATTTCAAATTTATTATTTTCTGCTTTTTGAAACTTGTCTTGATATATAAAAATATGATAGCTAGACATTTATCAGAAAGAATCCAAAGAATATTTGGGAGGAGGCAGTGTAGGTGCTAAATTAAACAACATAAAATAAATAGAAGATGGATACAGATCTTACACCCCATACACAGCACTCTCCTTTTCCCTGACTGAATGTTAATTCCCACCCAAGACCATCTAGTTGTTTGCAGGAGTCTGCAAAGATAGAACATTTATAGGAATTAATGCTCTGTGGGTATACAAGACGGCAACCCTGAAGAACTAAAAAAGCGTGAATAAATGTATTCCAATTATAGGCTAATGCAGGAAATGGGTTTACAGTACTTAGAGGACTGGATCTGTTCTCTGACAGCCTGCAGACATTAGGAGCCCCTCATGACTCGCCTGCAATGTAGGCATTATGGAGTGATTTTTACTTTACTGCCTTTTCCATCAGATCATCCCCTTTCTTTCACACACAAGGTTAATTCACTTCTTGATCACATTATTTCCTCGCTGCTCTTTGACAATATAAAAATTCTGAGTGGACAGCTCAATCCCTCTTCCATCTCAGATTTGATTGTTATGGTATTGCCTGGCGTCCCTGAGAGGCCTCCAGCAGCCTTTGCTGCACTTTATGACACTTAAATGGCTCGACTACAATTTTCTCCATCTATTCACGAAATGCTGTTAATAACTCATTTCCAAAGAGGCCCTTCTTTATGTCTTGGCATTAAAGGAATTTTTATTAGGTGCCAGGATAGGTGACACACAGCCCCAGTAACCAAAGAGTTAATTAATCTGTTGAAATTTATTGCCTTTTATACTGCACTCAGTGTGACAGTCCCTAAGAGAAACAGATACTATATTTACAACCCGGGTTGAAATATTCAGTAATATAGTCTGCATACTGACCTACTCCATCAGTGTATGCCTTCTGCTAGAACATCCATTAATCACAGAAGATGAATTTGTGTAATCTATCTTCTTTCTTATTCTGAAATTCCAATAAATATTGAAATAATAATTTATTGATTATCTTGCAATATAAATGTGTAGTAAAGTCACCCAAGACATTTGCATGGTAATGCATTTTGGAAGTTCCTGGCATTCTATGGGAATGAAAGGAAAAACTGTGATAGGAGTGACATGGAGTACTCTTGTGGGTAAAACACCAAACTTAATTTTTTATTGTGTGTAGACAAATGATAAGGTAGTTTTGAATTACCAAAAATCATAACCACAATCACAATAATTACATTCTCCAAAGTAAACGAGTATTATCACATTTGCACTTTACCTTCCTTGTGTATTATCCCTAGAATATTTTAGATAACAGATAATTTCTTTGTACTATCTTTTACTTGTACATTCCCTCTTTTCTACACTTATTGGACAAAGATGAATATAGGAATGTTGGGTGTTATTTTCCACTTAATTCCTTTAAAATTTCTGGCACCATTTTATAAATTCTTTAGGTTGAAACCTGTATTTCCAAGGACTGTAGTTTGGATAGTGATTTGGTCTCTTGTCCTAAATCTGTATTCAATTCTACAATTTTCATGAGTTTTTGCTATTACTTATGGGGTATTAGTTTTGTCATAATGCTAGGATCATGATAATTTTTATATCAAATCTGAATTTGTCCAGAAATGTTGAAGAAATGTATAAAAGGTATTATAGAACAGTGAGATGCCCTGTGGATCAAGCATAATTATTGTTAAAAAATTGAAAACTCTAAATGTCTTTGTTTCCAGAAATACTGTAAATGAACTTATGCCATGTTGGGTGAACATGAGCTGAATGACCAACATCATCTGTTCTGCACATGTACCACCACCAGCATTACACCTTAGAGTTTGTTATAGATGCAGTTCTAGTTGAATCATGTACAGTTAATGTAGCCCATTTCTTGTCTTCATAATAATTTATCTCAGTTTAGGGTAACATTTTATGATCAAGATAGCTCTTCAGAGTGGATGGAATTCTAATATGTGAGGTTTGTTTTCTAGTGCTTTACCGATAAGGTTAACCAGATGGTGAAATGTAATAGCTTGGAAGATCCAGTTTTGATATATAGTCACTCATTTCTGGAATGATAACAGAAAAGCAAATAGGAACAGAGCTTTTTATATTCTCTACTTGGTCATGAAATTGAAAATATGCTTTTTTGGAGGATAAAGAAGTAGCTCATCAGAATTCTCCTGACATTTAAACCTCTTGGCTACATATTTCTAAAAGAAGAAAAAGTATTTTGAAGATTTTGCAATAAATTTATATATATAATATATTTACATCACATTTTAAAATAAAAATTATGAAACTTTTTAATGTCACCTAAAAAAAGTGTTTCTGATGTAGGTTTCAAAACTAAATGTTTTCTTCAGTATTTTTACTATAAATATGATACCAATTAAGTCATATGTTTCTTCTATGTCTATTTTATTTTGATGAAACCTCAAATCGGTAACTATCAATATATTATAGAATTAAGTAGCCTTCATCTTTATTCTGCTATAACACTTGCAATTTGGCACAGATATTATTTATTGAAGATAGAAAATACAGCTTTTCATCAGGTTTGCTTTATATTGATTTGAATTATTTTAATTATGGATATATATCTTTAGTATCTCACAAAGGAATTATGTTGATGTATTAGGTAACAGATATTTCTTTGGTGATTAGGATTTCTATGAGATGGCACATTACCAAAAAATTGATGTACTACTTTTTGTTTTTTTGGTCCTTTTTTTTGTTGATATTAACAGTTGCTCTTTGTTCTGCTCACATAAAGTTACATTCTGATTTAAGTTCTCCCTGGTGTTCAGCTAATTGGACTATTCATTTAAAGTATACTATGTTTTATTACCTTATCTTCCATGCTATTTTACATTTTGGATTGACTGATTCTAATTCCTGTTTCACAGTAGTATAATTTCATAGTAGCATAACCTTGGGAATCCATTAAATTTGGCCTTTAAAACACTGCTTTGTTTTCTGTCATACACTACTGAAAAGCCGTGGCATTTTCTGGCACCCATACTGACTCTCCCTTTATATTGCAATGCTATTGTCTCTTCCCTTTTTAATTCAAATCAATGCAGCACAATACATATTTATTAAGCATCCATTACATGGCAAGTTCTGTTATAGGTACTGAATATATGAACTTAAATAGGCATAATTGCTACTCTCAATCTGTTCAAAGTTGGTTGAGTGAGACAGAAAAGTAACAATGATTTTTAAAAAAGGTTTTTCTCCATCACGTTAATTCCTTAAATTCAGAAACTTAAAGTTAGGTAATTTTGGAAGTTATCTGTTTATTGAACCTTTATCTGAGGGCATGGCATTTTTGAGCACTTGAAATGAGTTATTTTAGTACTTTATCTTAACAAGGCTATGAGGCGAGTGCTATCATTATATCATCCCCATTCTACCGACGAGTGAAGGGAGTTACAGAGATGTTAGGAGACCTGCCCTGGCCCTTAACTTTTAGTATACCTGAGGAGGGATTGGAACATTGCCACCTGACTCTAGTGATGGGCACTTGACTACTCACTATCTTTGCTCTGCAGGATGAGACATAGGTTATTCCGAATAAGAACTACCATTCTATTGTGTATTTATTGTCTCATCTCTGATTACTGAATCTTTTCCCCAGAAATTTGCAATATCTTTCTATCATATAACAGGTTCCTTACATACACAAGACTATTCCTAGGCTCTGTTTTAGTCCTAGGTAAACCTGTTCCTTTGATTTATTTGTCCATTTCTACCCTATTCTTGTATAACTTTTTTTCTGCACTCAGACAATGAATATTTATTAAATAACAAGTCAGGGCTAGGCTTTGTTCTGGGTGAAAAGAAAACAACAGACAAAATTCCTGTTTGATGAGGGCTTATATTCTGGAGGGGAGAGCCATTCGATAAATAAGTAAACAATTTTGGATAATCAACTTTTCCAAACTCACACAGCTTACCTATTATGTAGTTCAGAACCAGATTTTTTTTCAACTTTTATTTTGCAATTAGAGTTGATATTCAATATTATTTTATATTAGTTTCATGTGTATAATATAGTAGTTAAACATTTATATAATTTATGAAGTGATCCCCCCAATTAGTCTATTTCCCACCTGGCATTATGCATGTTAATATAATATTATTGACTATATTCTCTATGCCATACTTTATATCCCCATGACTATTTGTAACTACCAACTTGTACTTCTTAATCCCTTCACCTTTTTTTTCCCCCAGTCCCCAACTCCTCTCTCGTCTGGCAATCAATCACTGATCTCTTCTTTGTATCTAATGAGTCTGTTTCAATTTGTTTATTTATTTATTTTGTTCTTTAGATTCCACATATGGTATTTGTCTTTCTCTGTCTGACTTATTTCACTCAGCATAATACCCTCTAGGTCCATCTATGGCTTTGCAAATGATAAGATCTCATTTTTTTCATGGCCGAGTAATATTTCATTGTATATATGTACCACATCTTCTTTATCCACTTGTCTATTGATGGGCAGTTAGATTGCTTCCATGTCTTGGCTATTATAAATATCACTGCAGTGAACATAGGGGTGCATATATCTTTTTGAATTAGTGTTTTAGTTTTCTTTTGACCTATGTCCAGAAATGCAACTGCTAGGTCATAAGGTTTTTATGAGGAACCCTTAAATTGTTTTCCACAGCGACTTCACCAATTTGCAATCCCACAAATAGTGCATGAGGGCTTTCATCATGAATCTATTATCCAGGTAAAGAAATAAAATGTTGCCTTGATATTTTTCTTGTTATGATTCTTATTGATTTCATTCTTTACCCAGCCCCTTTCTTCCTCCCAATGTTAAGATGAAGGTTTTCATGTTCATTTTCCCTTGTTTTTCTTTATAGTTTTCCTGTCTATATGAATAATATGTATATTTTTGTTTTAGTTGTTTATGGTATTTATATAATGAAAACAAGTTGTAGGTAATTTTTCTAACTTCTTTATTTTGTTTAATGTTATGTTTTTGAGATTTGTCTATGTTGACATAAATAGCTCTAGTTAATATATTTTCACTGCTATATAATATTCCATAGTATGAATATAATAAATGATTTTTCATTATACTATTGCTCAATATTATACCTATTTCAGGTTTTGCATTTATGAGTACTGGTGCTATGATCATGCTTGTACATATATTCTGGTATGCATGTGTAAGAGTCTCTCAAGTATATAATAACTAGTGGAGTTGCTGAATCACATGGTGGGCACATGTTCCAATTTTTTAGGTCATGTCAAAGTGTTTTCCAAAGTGTTTGTACCAATTTATATGCTTGTCAGCAGGTTGTGAGAGTTTTTATTGCTCTATAGTTTGCCAACACTGTGTTATCTAAACTTAAGAAAATTGTTCTTCAACTCCTAGATATAAAACAATAATGCATTATGATTAAATTTTTTTATTTCTCTGATTGCTGATGTGGTTAAACACTTTTAGGCATATAATTTATAAACACATAAGTTATATATAATATCATAATATATATAATATTATAATATATAATATGTAAATATATAATATAATTTTATATAATATTATATATATTTAAAATACATATATGAATGTATACATTTATTTTTCTTATCTGTAAAGTACCTGTCTAAATCTTTTTATACTGGATTGTTTGTATTTTTCTCCTTGATTCATAAGAGTTATTTATATATTCTCAATACAAGCTCTTTTTTGCTTATATATGTTACAAATATCTTTTCCTAGCTTGGAGCTTATGTTTTCACTGTATGGTAACTTTTAATCATTAGACATCTTCAATTTTAACATAGCTGAATTTATCAATATTTTTTCTTTGTAGATTGTTCTTTTTTTGTGTTTTGCTTAAGAAATACTTCCTATCGTAGGTCGTAAAAGATATTTATACTTTCTTGTAATATCTTTTTAGAGATTAATGCCTTTGTCTTTTACACTGATTTTCAATCATCCAGTAACTATTTTTTTCTTGTGTTTATGTGTGTGTGTGTGTGTGTGTGTGTGTGTATGTGCGTGTGTGCGATCATTGTTAAGGTTATGGTAACCTCATAAACTGAATAAGGGGTAATTTCCTTTTTTATTTTCTAAGAGAGTTTGTGTAATATTAGATTTGCCTTTCTCTTGACTGTTTGGTAGAGTACATGTAAAGCCATTAAGGTCTGGTGTTTTATTTGTTTGAAGAATTTTAATTATAAATAAATTTTCTTAATGGTAACAGGACTATTAATATATTTTTTCCTTGTGTTACTTTTGGTAAGCTGTGATTTTAAGGAGCTTACCCATTTTCTCTGATTCTAACATTTACTGTCATAAAATTGTTCATAATACAGTTTGATTATCTGTTCTATCTATGCAGTTTCTGAAGTTATGTCTTCTTTTTTATTCTTAATAGAGTTTTAAAAACTCTATCTTTTATCATGATTACTCTTCTCCATGGTTTATAAGTTTTTTTCAAAGAACAAACTTTTGGCAGTTCATATTTTCTATAGTATATTTGTTTTCTATATTAATCACATGTTTTCTACATTCCTTGGGCTTATTCTGTGTTATTTTTTTTCTTATTGTAGTATTTAATGCCATGAATTTACAACTTATGAATACTTTAGTAACTACATTCCATTGTTTTAATTTGTAGTATTTTTTTATTTTTAAAACTTAAGTATTTTCCAATTTCATTATAAATTCTCTTTTGACATGTAAGCTATTTAGAAGAGGATTTTAATTTCCAAACAAGTGTTGTTTCCTTAGTTACTTTTTAATACTAAATATTGAGATAATTTTATTGTCATCAAGACTTTGCTGTGCATGATACAAATTCTTTAAAGTTTGTATAGGCTAGCTTTGTGACCTAACACATGACTCACAGGATTCCATTGCATAGATAGACATTCCATATATGCCCTGTAAAGAATGTGTCCTCCAGATTTAGAGTGCAGTTCTATAAAGCCATTAGCTTAAGGTTGTTAATTGTGCAATCACATCTTATGTACCTTTACTGATTTTATAGATGGTTACCTTAAAATCTCTAACTATGATTAGGAGTTGACAATTTTAACTTTACATATATGGAGGCTATATTATTAGTATTTGTACTTGATATATCTTCCTGGTGATCTGAAACTGTTGTCTCTGGTAGTTCATTTGACTTTTATCTCTGGTAGTATGCTAGACTTTTAGTCTATTTTGCTTGGTGAATCTATGCTTATGACAGTTTCTCTTAACTAGTATTTGTTTGACATATCCTTTTCCCATTATTAGACTCTCTGGTTTTCTGTGTCCTTTTGTTTTAGATGTGTTTTTTTAAAGTAGCATTTAATATTTTGAATTTTAATCTTATCTGGCCATCTTTTTCTGTGACCTGAAAGGTGTCGTCCATTTACACTTTTGTATTATTAATATATTTGAATTTGGTTAAGCCAATCTTTGTTTTACATTATGTTTTACCATTTCCATTGTTGTATCTCCACTTCTTTGCCTTCTTTTGATTCATTTCTTTTGTTTATTTTCATTGAATTTTTTTCCTCCTCAATCTGTTTAGAAAGCACTTGTTCTATGTCTATTTTTTAATCCATAACCTCATTATTTTAACTTGCATTCTTTTTTTTTTTTTTATGCCTACAGCACCTGGTATTTCTAGGTGGTCTCCCATCCAAGTACTAACCAGGCCTGACCCTGCTTAGCTTTCGAGATCAGATGAGATTGGGCATATTCAGGGTGGCTTGGCCGTAGACTTAACATGCATTCTTAACAAAGCCTTCAGTAAATTATTAATTCTCTATTTTTGAGTCATATAAGCATCTTAGAATGCATTAATCTTGATCAGCCCCCTCTGAAGTTAAATTCAATTGTTGACAAGTATTTTAGTTTTGGCTAAATTACACATTATTATTATTTCTTCATTTTGTCAAATTTAAAAGATTTTCTCACATATTTTCTAATAGGTTTTGTTAACAATAATTCTTAAAGAGTAGATTATTTTTGGAGGTCATTTTTCTTCTGTTCATAAATAATTCATTAAATTTTCCTTTATTGAAAGTCTTCTGGTGATAAACTCTCTACTTTTTTTTTTTTATAAATTTATTTAAATTAGTTTCAAGTATACAGTACATTGGTTAGACATTTATGTAGTTCATAAAAATACCTTTTTACTTGATAAGATTTTCCTGGATGTCTTTGAGTTTTATTGTATTTTTTTTAATCAAAGTGTAATTAATTGACACATACATTATATTAGTTTCAGATGAGTAACATAATAAGTCAATATTTATGTATTTATAAGGTCTTTATTTATCCTTCATTTTTGAAAGATAGTTTAACTGCGTATAGAATTGTGTGTGTATAGTAAAAGACAAAATGCTCACAATAAATGAAAAGATGGCAAATCTCATGATAGAAATATAAACTATGAAAAAGAACTAAATGGAAAATCTAACATAGAAAATAAAATATTTACATTAAACATAATCCTTTAAGGATCTTAAGAATATATATGAGTTAAAACATGAGAAAGTTTACTTAGAAATGATAACTATCAATTATTTTATCTACAACTCAAGAGAGAAAAAAATAAGCCAGAAAAATGAACAAGTCCTTGTGGAACTATTTTAGCCATCTTGACACATGGATGGACCATCTCATCCAAAATCTAATTCAGATGTCAAGATTAATGGCACTATACACACACATCAAGAGGGTATGAATATGTTTATTACTCGCATAACAAGGCTGTTTGGGAGATCTGGACAGGCCTCTCAAGTTGATCTGAAAAGGGCTAAAGAAAGTAAGGAAGGGTAGTGCTTGGAATCTCCTGCTGGTACCTAACGAGGCTTTTTTTTTTTTTTTTTTTTTGTCAGCTTCTCCATATGTAGGACAGAGGGGAAGAGAGTAGGCTTAAAAGCTGTCCACAGTTAAGCATTAAAAAAACTAAGACAGACTTCTATTACAGAGACAATGTCAAAATGTGTAAAATATATGTAGTTAGTGTCTAGGAAGCAGAGAATAAAAGATATGGCAGAAAGAATGTTGGAAGATATTATGGCTGAAAATGTCCAAATTTGATGAAAGACAAATATACAGACTCAAGGAGATCACAAACACAAAGGAAACCACAGCCCGTCAAAATGCTGAAAACTGAAACTAAAAAGAAAATATTTGAAGGCTACCAAATAAAAATTACACATCTTTCATGTACCAGATACCTAGAAGTGGGTCAACTAATTATATGGTGTAACTGTCAGAGACCAATCAGGAGAAGAAATCACATAATAATTTAAGCTGTGGAAGTATAATATAAAGAATTATTAAACTATGTAGGGGATTATGTAGGAGTGTAACTATATAGACGTAGAGGGAACTCTGAAGAATACTCTAAGACTAAGGAAGAATACCCATAGAATGATAAAGATGGAAGAAGGGTACCTTCCCCAAAACTGAAGTTAGACTTCATTGGAGGAGGAGGTGTTGCAGCATACTGGATGGTAGAGAAGTTCACTGAGTTGCTGTGGCCAGAGCTGGTCCCACAATTGCCAGGCATGCAATAAACAATGCTCTGGGGTGCAAGTGAGCTGATGAAGTGGGGCAGGTGCACAGAGGCATAAGGTTGCTGTTATGCAAATGAGGTCTTCATAACACAGTGTCCACTTAGGAGGGCCATGACAAGGTAGTAGTTTGGCCCAGTGTTGGGAGCCAGAGATGTTGGGAGCCCTTTCTAAGGAAATATCAGTTCCTGAAACCCCCAAGGGAGGATAAGCATCAGTTCCTGAATTTCCAAGGGAGGAGTTTTTCTCTTGGCCTTATGTTAATTCATGTTAATCGCAGCTATTGTTTCTGGATACTTGTGGTTTTGTTTTGAGTAGTTTGTTATGAGCAGTTTGTCCCGTACTCAAGCTGTATAAGTATACGGTGCTAAATAAACTCGAGGCTGCAGCTTTGACAGTATGCCCTCCCGAGATCTTTCTCTCTTCTCCGTCTTTTTTTCCTAACCCTCGCTCCCCCACTCAGGACTGTTCGACTCTGCCCGGCTGGCTCGGGCAGAAGTGGCGCCCGAACAGGGACCTGAGAACGGTGGGGTAAAGTGAAGAGCGTCGCACGGTAACAGGAGTACTCCGATCAAGGTAAGGTGGTGCGGCAAGCGGGAGTAAGATGGGCAACGGTAATAGCCATGAGCTCTTTGTACATATGCTTAAGAATATGCTCCGAGCAAGGGGAGCGAAAATAGGAAAACAGAAGCTTACAGAATTTCTACATTTTGTAGAAGAAGTATGTCCTTGGTTTCCCGAGGAAGGATCTGTAAATATAGAAACCTGGGAAAAGGTAGGGGACAGGTTAAGAGATTATTATAATGTCCATGGACCTTGTAAAATACCTGTAGATACATTTAGTTTATGGAATATAGTTAAAGATAGCATAGATACTAGACATGAGAAAGATAAAATTAAAGAACAGACAGCAAAAGAAGAAGAGCCTGCATTACCAGAGGAGCCTAAGATAGAGCCTTCTGCTCCTCCAACATCTATAGAGGCAGGATTTGATGGGGAGGATAATGAAGAAGAGTTAAATTCAACAGATCAGGCAGAGTTAGAAGAAGAGGCAGCACGGTATCTTCATGATGATGATCCTTTTGTAGCCCTTGCAAATACTGCCTGTGCTCCTTCTAGTAAGGAAGAGTTTGATCCTAGTAAAGGAGAAATTTGGATAAAAGAAATTCAAAGTTTGCAAAGTACAACATCTAATTTGGCAGGACAGATTCAGCAATTAAAAATGCAACAGGGACCGCAGCCTTTGCAGGCCC